>KK118336.1:104456-140029 GCA_000611955.2 Stegodyphus mimosarum | reverse complement strand
TATATATATATAGTATATACATAAAAGTATATATATATATACTTTTGGTGCGACCGATTACAACCAAAAAGGGAGATGCACAACTACATATTATAGCAGTCCTATATACAAAATTTCAATGCTCTGAGATTTCTTTTAAAATTACATTTTTAATTGACTAGTTATAAGACCTATACTTTCAAATAACATTCCCAACACGACAACAGTTTTTGAGTAAAAGATTCAGCAATATAATATTCCAGTTACTTACTTTTCAGGGTATTTTTGCTTTCATTAGTATTATGTCATTTTTCTTCTTCATGGTATTAATTTTCAGTCACAAAATATTATCTTCTTTTATTCAGATTTACCTCTATTTTCATTCAGAGAGCTTTCAGCATTATCTTCGCTTACACGAACATCCCCACTTCCTATAAGAATATGATAGAATACCCTGGCCCCAATTTCTCTGTGGTTTACATCAAAGTCAATGTAGAAGAGGATATGATTTTCTTGGCTCATTAAGCTCAGATCCCTTAAAAGCGGAGTTTTTGATGTCGATACTGTATTATGATTTTCTAGGCTATTATACTTTCCAGAAAAATGACATCAGTGCAGTAAAAGAAAGTGGTGACATACTTACTTTTTTCAGTATTCCTTCAGTTCTTTAAAATTGTCATTTGAATGATATTAGAAATACAATGAATGGTGCGGTTAAAATATTCAGTGAAAACACCCATCGAACCAAATTTATCACTCCACAACTACCAGTTCAAACTTGCAAAGTAGAAATACTGTTTTAATTGGTAATACTTTTAAAATTTGGTATGGCCGATAATGATTTCATGCCTCTATGTAACTATTATTACATTAAGAATAACGATTTTGTAAACTCTTTGTGACTACACTCATTTCAGCTCAACAGTGGCGTGGTGGCTAAGAACGATAAATGCAGATACTTCGGACCTGTTAATTATCCCAGGGCACGGATTGGCTGCATGATGGTTTCCTTTCTTCTCCCTCCGCATGTAAAGATAATGAGTCGATTCATGAAAGCATTCTTCTGAAGCCAGGTAGCTTATGCCTTTTGTCATACTCTCTTGATTGTGGATTACAGTTTACTCAGCATCTTTAAATGTTTGTCTATTTTCTGCAAAGTAGGCAAAATAGCATAAAGGTATAAGTAAAATAAGATGAAAATTTTACAGCGAGAAAGTTTTTAGTGTATTTCAAGATGCGATAAAATAATTATACAAAATTTGCTAGTTGTTGATATTTAAATATTTCTAGATTTACATTAAATTTAATCAATTTCCCATTAAGTTTCATAACACTTACGAAAGGCCTTTTGTTTTTAACACCTCTGATCATTGATTTAAGAGTACCTTCATAAAGGATATAAACAAGAATAATGTAACTTATTTAAAGTATTATCACCTCTCCCGCCCCTTTATTTAGTGCAATTAACTCTTCGGAGCATTTATTTTAGCTCATTTACTACTGACAAAAAAATATGTGATTTTTTTCTCCCTTCCGCAATATACTACAGATTATTTGTCTCTCAGTTCAATTTGCTATTAGTATCAAAGCATCATCTCTATGATTATTATATTATTATTGCGTATATGTTTTCCTTTACATGGAAATTCGCTGTAGTTGGCTGTTTCTTCACGTGACAAACCGCAGAAAGTGCACAAAAGTGGAGTTCTAAAATATTTGTAAATATTCTGAAGTGGAATTCTAAAATATTTTCCCATTTGATAGCTCTCGTAAATTTTAGTGAGAATGCTCGATAATTTCAAAGTTGATTGCATTAAAAGAAGATCACTTAAATATAGAACTCTGTACAAAGTCATTCCGCATGATTCTGCTTGCAGTTGCTGTGTATTTCACATTGTAAGGTAATTCCGGAGAATGATTATGCATCCTTTTATAATTTTACATATTAATAAGCAACTTGCCTTAAATTTAGTTTTAAATTACGAAGTTAAGCTAAATTAAAATTAATTTTTTAATTCATTTTATTATAATACAAATAAAAAATAAAGAGTTAAAACGCACAAATAAGAATAAAGAATCTAAAAATGATTAAAATCAATCAACATTGAGAGAAAGAACTCGGTAAATATTTGTAATACGGTCAAATATTCGATTTTCATGTAAACAGCTGACTAAGGGAATTTTCATGATTTTCTCAGTTGTTCATGATTTCTCAGGGTCAGATCGGGTTCCATTAAAAAGTTCTATACGAAAGCTCACACAAAACTTTTCACACTCCAGTTAGGGATTATTTGCCTTCCGAATTTAGATACATTTATGGTTTACATTTATATTCTTCGATACTTTGCCGTCTATCTCCCAATTTATAAAGGGGCGTATTACACTTCCTCTTCCGTTATTACTATAGTATTTCATTATGAAGGAAATGATTGCATATTATCATACAAATTCATTCTGCATTGCCACAGTGGCATTTTTAATACTTTTGAAACTGTTATAATTGTTTGTTAAAATTCTTGTGTCCCGATATATCTTAGGTACTTACAAGCAACTTGCTGTTCCTTGCGACATGAAACAATTCGCCTTATATATAAGTAATTTCTCGTTTGTTTCCTTTTCCTGTTCGCCTCGCAAAATAATTGTATGAATCCCATTCGTCATTCGAAGAGACATTTCAGTTTCGTAGCTGCCAGAAGCAGACATTTTTGTATTAAAAGCGTTTATTCCAAGACAACGAACTCGGGACATGGCAATTTGGCTGTACCGTGAAAAGATGTAGTGCATTTGAAGTCGACTGAAGGCGACTGCAATGTTTGATACGCTGTTGCTGCAACAAAGGAAAATAATATAAATTGCAAAAATGAAATTTTTTTAAGACGATGGTACTGAAAAAGTTTAGTTCTTCAACTAAATAGAGTCTCTAAATGGTTGACCTATAAGCCGTAATGTAATCATAAATTTTATATACATTGAGACATGGTTCTTTTTGAAAACATCATTTATAAACCCACAGAGAATCATACTGATGCCGAAGTTCAGTGTTCGGTGAAACATTTTCTGTCTTTGTGAAAAAAATAGTGCATAAGCAAATATTTATAAATTGCTTAGAAAGGAAAATAAGCAAATAAACAAATAAATAAAATAAAATAAGTGCACAAACGAGAAAAATAAGTTCCAGGATTATCCTTCTCTTAAAATTTATGAATTTTCCTTTTTGGGGAGAAAGGGTAGATTTTTTTTAGTCATAATACTAGAAAATTAATGCACAAATCTGATTATAGATAAAATGTAAAGTAGATAAACAAGTCATCAGATATTCTTTTATTTGTGAAGAAGTTACTAGAGAATTTCATTATAAAATTTAAGGAACCCCAAAAAAATTCCTTACAGCAAAACGCTTCTATATTTGATTCAGCATATTTTTAAAACTTTTGTATTTAAAGATCCAGTTGTGTGCAACCTTCTTCAGCTTTTAATTTATCAAGGTTAAAGTTTATACGAAGTAAAACGAGCTGTGACTTGCGCGGTAACAATGAAATAAAAATTTAAGCAAAAAGTAGTTTAAAACCTTATTTAGGTTTACAAACTTGCGAAACAAAAATGCCTTTCGTAGCAGACTACAGAAACAATTCAGGGGGAAAAAAAGAATTAAGTATTTTCCGAATATGTCCCAAAGAGCTTCCTCCAGTTTGATTTCTGAATCAGTCATCCTAAAACTATCTCTTAAAACATTAAAAGAATGCTACTCACTCTATGAGTAGACAAACATATGGGGAAAATCTTTCGAAAGTTTAATACAAAGCGCAAAGTAGTATATCTACTGCAGAGCCACTACTGAAATAACATTTATCATATGGCGAAATAATTTTTTCGCAACCTCTAATTAATTACTATTTGTGTTCCCCATTTAAATAGACGGCGAATTTACATTAGCAGCTGTCGGTGTTCTTTTTCTAATGGTCCACCATAGCCATAATGGACAAAACAGATGAATAACTGTAGTTCACACCCAGTTAGAATCCCAGCGAGAAGGCTGGCTGAATGGATGTTTTCATAGCAAGTTGAATGTATTAAGGGCCAGTTTCACTTAAAACGTCGTTTATGAAAGCACCCCTAACTCTCTCAAGCTTTGCTTTAATTAATCAATCAACTGCTCTTCTAACACCTCTTTCTTAGGAGATCAAAATCAGGGAGAAAAAAAGAAAAAGGAAAGAAAGACAGAAACAAGAGAAAAATATCAAATAAAACATTTTAATGAAAATTATAAGAAACTTACAAATCTGGCATGCAAAATGATATAAAACTTGTGCTTTTTATATTATACATATAAAATCAAAAAAACACAATTTCATATTAATATTGACAATTTATTCATAATAATTATCCCTGGTAAGAATTTTAAGTTTCATTTGCTCTGCTAAAGATGACCTAATGCATATAAAGTTTCGGAATCTAGTCGACATCGGATAACTTAACTTTCAGTGAAATCTTTGATCAGCTGAACTTAGTAATATTGTTACCTGTACTATAGTACAATAAACATAATTCTATATTTATAAATTATCTACTCACGTTTATCGGAAGTTTTCATAAACGATGTCATATAGAGGCCTAGGGCCGGGTCTTTGCACAGTTGAACTCTTCCTTTCAACATTAGAAAGAGATGGCAATCATTGTTCCTTCTAGTAAAGGATTTTTCTCAGATCACTTTATTTCCTCGACATTCAGGGGCAATATTTAAATTAGTAATTATCTCACAAGATTCAAAATTTTCTAGAGAATTTGGTGATTCCAAACAAATTAGTGAAAGAAAAATCGCTCTGTTGTAGACCAGCGGAAATTCCCGAGTTATCTCAGAAGAAATATTCTTGAGAATTGAGACTCAAGAATTGCCCATAAATCTCTTGATTTCTCGGGATAGGATTTCCGAGCATGATCTGTGTTTCCTTTCAGGAGAAATTTTGATAGTATTGATTGAAGAAAAGCTTGATATTAATGATTGCGTCCTGTCGTGATGTAGGTGGCGTAATATTAAACAAATTAATTTGCAATAGAGAAGGCTAGAAGCCATTAGGTTTCTAGCCTCCTCATTGCTCATGTTCTTACGAATTTTGTATTTATGTAAATAGTATTTTATGACTTTGTACTAAAAACTGTACAGACAATTATTATCCGTCACTTCCTTATCTTCGTGGAGTCAAAAACATAGTGTTCATTTGGAATAATTTTGATTATGTTGATTTTTTACTGCTAGGAATTTTCGGAATTTTTTTTTTCGGAAAGAGTTTCTATCTGTTACAAAAGGCCGAAGCTAAGATGTGAGTAAAAGTTTAAACGAAACAGAGTGGGAGGGTTTTTCAGATAAAAGGGAAGTGTTCTTATAAAAATTCGCTGAATCTTTTTTCGTTTTCTCAATACACATTTCTTTAAGCTTCGATATATGTTGTGAGTGGTAGAACTGGTGTTAAACGCATTTTAGCAGATTAGTGACCAAAGTGAAGAAAGCTGACATTCATTGCCTCTCACAGAGTATATCATTACATAAAGTTTGCTTTAAGTAAACTGCTAAGCATATGCAAGCATTAATTCAAACAAAGAACAGATACTTTTAAGATAAGTGACATTTTAGAATTTAATTTAATAAGAAATTTTCAGATTAACACTCCGTTGGAATTGTTAATTCATATTTTTCAGAAAATTACAACTGTCTTCCTTATCACTAAATTTCTAATCTTTGTAAAATAGCAAAGTGAACTGTTTAACATATGTGCCAAAGCACTATAACTTTAAAAGAAAAAAAAATATCATCCTTTATGCAGTTTAAATAAAGCCACTGATTTTCTGAACTTGTTAACTTCTTGATAAAGTAGTTGAAAGCTATTTTTTAAGCAGTGTATATGAAAACTTTTGAACTTTATGTAGGTACCTTATGTAAGAAAAGCGTTTTACTGTACTGTTCTTCTAAAACAGTTATTTTTTGCAAGTAAATTTTTAAGCCACGTAAGCAATTTTATTACTAGACGAAATGACTTTGTGCCTGAAGGACTATTGGTTTCGTTTTGCAATTTTGAGTTAGAAACATTAAAAGTCTGAATCACTTTTCAAACTGTTGCCACAAAATATTGCAGCCCTGTATTATATTTAAAGAAATTAAATAATGAAAAATCTGCATAAATGTATGTATATTTCTCCACTGTGATAAAAAAACGATACCTAGAGTTATCCAATTTTGATTAACGTGCGTTTCCACCAGAATATGCGCATCTGTAAGCCCGAACTTGGAATCTATTTCATATTTTCTAAAACTTGAAACTTTCTAAAACTTTCTAAAATTTGATGAACAAACTCAAACGATTTAAAAGCGAGCAATGGCAACACTCTAAGGGGAAAATAAATCTTTTCATCTAAAGCGCGTGGAACTGTGTATCAGAAATTCTAAAGATATACTCATTTTTGCGATATTGCTGTTGAACTGAATTTAATGCTTTAAGTGCGAAGAATACGATATTTAATAAATAAAGGTAATACACAAAACGTTAAAAAACGCCCCTTTGGAAGTAATTTAAAATCTGAAACCTTTCAGATTTATTATTATTATTATTATTATTATTTTGCATGAGTTAAAAGATATTGCAAATGATGATGGAAATGAAATTACCTTTTTGTGCCTTAAATAATAAAAAAAAATATCGAAGGCAAAATATTGCGTATATGAATGTGCTTTACATCAACGGTAACTATATTATGACTAAAAAGCTTATAAGGTATTCTCCCTCTCCTTTCTGCATCCCTTCGTGATGTAACGGTAGCACACTCAGCGCGTATTCGAAAGGTCTAGGTTCGAATCCCAGCGAGAGCATTGCTTATTTTTCCTATCTACAGCTTAAAAAATCCTAATAAATCTACAGTGGCGCCCGAACTAAAAAAGATGGTGGATGATGATGCTTCACCACTAGGATTGGAGGACTGGGTCCCCTAACCCCCAGTCGCTCCTTAAAAGGGGGAGTATATAAGTTATTTTCTTCCCCCCTTTCTGCATGCCTTCGTGGTGTAGCGGTAACACACTCGGCCCGTGTTCGAGACGTCTAGGTTCGAGTCCCGGCAAGGGCATTGCTCATTTTTCAGATTTCCTGCTTCAAAATAACTTAATGACTCTACAAGCTGATGGCTAAAAAGTAGAAAACGTGAATTTAAAATGAAAGGTTATGTTTAAAAAAGAAAAAAATCAAAATCCAAAGACTTGAAAAAATATTTCTACATTGCAATAAAAATATCAGAAAATGAAAAAAAGAAGAGTCTCTTTCTTTAAAAATTTAGAAAAGAAGATGTGCTAAAGTTCAGATACTATTTTCTGGAGATAAATTTACTTTAGCTTTCGAGGTAAAAAGAGAAAGATATGTTTGTGTTGAAAGTATTTATTTCTTTGATTTAGCAATATATTTAAGTGTAAAAATACAGAGTTTGAATTCGCCAATGACTGGTAATTTTTTATGCTACGCAGAATTTAATTTCCAAGAAGTATACCAAAGTCCGAGTCTTGCATTCTTTTCCTGATAAAGTTCTTGAATCCTACTTGGACGCAGCCAAGCTCTTATTCCAATAAGTTCCCGTACTTGTGTGGTTTATATTTGGATTATTTAATATCATAAGAACATATAAACTTTAGAAACATTTTGAGGGTACATATTATGAAGGTCTGAAGTTTATAGTTTTAAATATACTGTTCTTTACTTCTTATTAAATTAACGGATAGTGACAGAAATAAGACTTGATTGTTACTTATTGTAAAATGAATTGAAATATTTTATAACAATTTTATACCTTCTGCAAGCACTCTGATACCACAGACGAGCATTGTCAGCCATTAGCAAAAACTCTGGGCCAACAGCATCCCTAAACAGACTGACATGGGATTCCAAGATCTAGTCCACATATCAGTGACTGGGTATGTAGTCCCCATCAATGATTCAATGATACGCAGTAGGGACTCTACAGTTAAGAAGACAACACTGGTTATTGAGCAAAGCAGAAAAATCTCGGTGTTTGAAAGGAGTCAAGAATTTAACTCACCTTTGCAATAAGAATGCATGAATGACAACTAATATTTTGATTGATTTCTTTTAACGTGGGGGTAGTGAAAAAATGAAAATATAGTTTTGCTAATTACATAACTGTGCAGAACACACACCTTTGATCTCTTTCTGATTCTGATATATATATGTATAATATAAGAAAATACGATAGCTGCTTTAAAAACTAATTAGCGATTTTGAAATTAACATTCTAAATTTGTGGATTTCCCCCTTAATTCATCTGTTCTCCCGAATTCAAGATCTTTCGACGTCCTCCTTCCATACTCATCGAAATCATTATACGTATATATATATATATTCATTATCGCTAAACGCTGGCAGTTCCGACTTTGATTCGAATCCAGGCGAAGAAGCTGGTTGTATGGGGGCTTTCGTGGTTTTCCCCATGTATGTGCATACAAGCCAATTTGCTTTAGAAAGTCCTCCACGAAGGCATTCCTTCCCATAAGCAGATAACCCTAGTGTGCTCTGCCATAATCAATTAAATCAAACCAAACCACTTAGATCCAGTTTCTAGTTACTTTTTTTTAAATTTTTTTTCGTCCGAGATAAGCAGTTGCTTAAATATGCCGTAGTTTTTAGGCGGTAACATTCTTAAATAGAAAATTTTTCGTAATGAAAATTATATTCAGCCTGCCTCTGAATCCGTCCGAAAATTTCGTCCTAATCAAAACGCCTTGTCATTCGTTAAATCTCATTTAACGTTTTCGTTAAAAGTTCCAATTCCGTATAAAGGGCCTAATACACGAAAACTGTCTTCAGACGTAGTTGTTGTTCTTGGCTTTTCTTGACCAGGCTGTCAACTGACTCATTTCATAGCTTAAAAAAGGCGGCTCCAAGTTCTTAATATTACACTTTGAAAATTATTTAGATTCTCAACGACCTCCACTTGTATCTGCATCCCCCTCCTTCAAGTCAACCTCTTAATCGCCTCTTTTGCTATTCGCTTAAATGATGCCTTTGGATCATAACTAATGAAATAATGATAACTTTCAGAAAATACAGAAAATTTAAACACTAAGCCGAACGGGCTTAGTCAGCACTACATGCCTGAATTCCAACATGAGTTCCAGTTCGCAGTACTGAGTCATAAAATAGGCATATTTTGTTTTCTAATCTATGCACAGAATTCCAGTTTTTCGTTCCTTTGCAGGTAATAAAATATTTGCACCTTCGGGCACTGTTGAAAACTTTAATTAGCGATCATATTCTTGCTGATTATCCTTTAATTTTTATGACAGTAATTAAAAGAACCCGTTTTGAAATGCAAGTAAAGTTATTAAATATATCCATAAGAAATCAACAAAGAAAAATCAAGTGCAGGACAAAATGCAATCACATGGTAATATTCCGGTTATAACTGCGAAAAGCTTATTCTGTGATCAAAGGTTTTACTATTATATTCAGTGTATTTTCTTATTATATGTTCCATATCATTAGCGCTAATTTTAATCTTTTGTAAATAGAAAAAAAGAAATATCATCTAAACTACTTCAATAAAAGCGTACATTGTATTTGAATGAAAAACTTTGAAAAACTATACAAAAAAATTGGTCGCATTTCTGTACTGCAACATGTTTTATCATTAGTTTCCCTCTGCTTTTTCTTATTTAATCTCTCTTTTTTTAATTAATTCTGTTCCTCAGTGTCTCACATTTAGTTTATTAAGTTCATTTTAGATGCATGTTTCATCATTATTTTCTTAAACCAATGTTTCCGGCTACTTCCCGTTAAAATTGTAGGAGTATTTTTTAGTTTAATTATCTTTATTAGTTATAAGATACCCTACTGGAACTTGTAATTTTTCGAAACTCACTGCTGTCACATGCTGTTTTACGAATTTTTTAAGCAGCTGGTGTATATTATAACGAATGAGAATGGTTTACTGCCTACTTACTTTCTTCTGTCAACCACTGATCCTCATTCGTTACCTTTAGTGCGTGAAAGTTATCAAGTTTTGGTGAGAACAATAAATACTGCCAAAATACAAATAAATTTTGTTTTCTGATCTCTAGTGAGTTAACTTAAAATAATACAAAACGGAATTTAAATCTCCTTGACTTCAACTATTGGCTGTAATTTTTTAATAAATTAATTCGCTACAGTATTAATGATCCTTCTCGAGGTTACATTATCATATGTGTTGGACACTCTAAACTTCACTCAAACCCGTGGCGATTGCCTGGCTCTCCCGTTTAATTTAATTAGCACCTTCTTCTCTAACCGGCAAGCTGATCGTGACAGCAACAGCTATATCTCTACAAGTAATGCCATTTACGATTCTTGCTATCTACTTAAACTACGCTGCTTGCCAAAAATCGGCATAAACCTCTGGACTGAGCGAGTGCGTGACAAAACCAAGCATAAAAAGCACACGTAACAAATCTCATCTGTTAGTGAAATTTAAATGAAGTGTTCAATATAAGACACAAAAGTGAAGAGTTTACAAACTTTTCTATCCTGCTGTTGCTTGCCGTTAAATGTGTCTCAATTACATTGTAATTACCCTATTTTAGGCCCTTTTCTGTCGCAGAATATAATAATTTATTTCGTTCTGTGCATCTACATAATTCCTTTTTCATCACAAGCATATTACAACATCACAGCGTTGCAGTCCTCTTATATAACTAATTGGCTTTCACGTTGCTCAAAATGTGACTTGAGTTTAATGCACAGTAACATTTAGTAACTGACATTACGCTAAATAATGAATATTCATTAGTCGAGACGAGAGAGAAAGGCTGTCTGAGGAAAACTATTTTCTGTCTTCAATTGATAACATAGAGGGAGGGGAATCAGAAAATATATAAAGCACTTCCTATATAACACTTTTCGAACATAAAATCGAGTCTTTCAACAGTTTAATGTTTTTATCCGGTATAGAGGCTGATTTACTCTTACTGCTCTAACTATTTATATTATTAAATAAGCAGTACATAAGAAGACCTTCCATAAATATCTTTATAAAAAAACACAAGCAGTCCGAATGTCCCAAAATTAAACATCTGTGCAGACAAATCTTTAGATAAAATTATGGCTGTTTTTCCGAAGCATTTTTTACATAACGGAAAGTTTAATTTGCTTCGTACATACATTTTGTAGATAATTTATAATCTATAATCAGCATGAAATATAAACATACCTTTAAATGCTGAATGATTAACAAGATCAAACTTATCTTAAATTGACATCGAAAAACAAAATTTCACAACGTTCAAATAAGGCATCTGCAACAAAATGCATTAAACAGTGTTAAATGCATTCAGTTTTACTAATTTTTGGACATTGTTCTGACCTCATCTCTTGAAGAGCACATTAATTTTCCTCCATTTAGTTGCGATGAAAGAGAAACAGTTAACAGTAAAATTACCCGCCCTCCTTAGAACATGCACGCAGACACGAAAGCATAATCAGAGCACTCCGACAATTCAGCGGTCATCTTCTCTGAAGTTGACTTCATGTGTGAAAATCAAATGAGATGTTCAGGTGTTCTTTTAAACCATTTATCGTTCGCTTCCGCTGGCTTTTTTTGACATACAAGATTGTTTCAAATGAAATGTTCTTCCTAATTTAAAATTTCGTTGTGGTGGGGAAGTTTTCTCTCCTTAAAACATTCATTAGGAAATACTTAAAAAATACCCATAATATATATCATAAAGCTCCATTTCTACAATTGTTATTCAAAATTTGAATTAAGAATTTAGAATAGTTTTAGAATTGTAAATTATTCTGCATGAGACAATAATCTGTAAAGAGAAAATTTTGCTTTTATTTAATTATTAATTTTTCCTAATTCCATTTACTGTGCTGCTTTAAAAGTTATCTCGTAATTTCTGTCCAATATAAACCTCAATTCTTCTTTCAAAATCGTAGGATTATTACTTTTAGATGATGATGCATCGATTTTGTTCAAGAATCTTTAGTACCTAATATCTTTAGATGCGATGGAAACAAGAATTTATTTACGTAAGGAAAGGGAGATAAAATAGAGATTAAATCTGAAAGACTACATTGCATTTCAAAAATAACAATCCCCTCTAATCGTAATAAAATGTGATTTGGAATAATAGATAGTAACTAGAATTCTTAGAATCCATACCTGGATAAAAGTGTTTGGGTTAGCAGCAGCGCTTAATTAAGCTGTTTACAATGTTAACAGATCTTCATTTTTTCGAGCATGCATATGCAATTCAGTTGTTCCATCTATTTAATTAATTTCAAAATTTCAAAGAAATTCAAATTCCCAAACTGCATAACATCAAAATTCAAAATATTTTTTCAGTATTTAAGAAAAAATTTCAAATTTTTAGAAAAGTTTCTTATTTAGCATTTGTGTTTCTTTGTTATTTACTTCAAGCACGGCTTTCTTACAAGTTCAGTGAGGAGAAAGAAGCTCAATGATGGGCAGCTATGTCAAATTAATAATGAAATATAATTAAAATATATTTTAAAGGTATCACCTATGAAAATGAAAACCCATTTAGTAATTATCTTTCAAGAGAATCTGGTTACACATATATATGAAATTTTTGTAGATGTACTCTAAAAATATAGAAGCTAATGACCGTAACAATTCTTTTGAACTTAAACATTTTTTTTAAAACTACATTTATGTGGAGGTACACGGAAAACATCTAAGCTTCAACCTGGCTGGTGTTCTGAATTCTCAGAGGAATGTATGCAACGAATGATGACGAAAATGCCACCAATCCTTTCCCCTCACCTATTTCTTTCACAAAAGGGGGCCGATCATCTTTTGATAAAATATAATAAGGAACTGCAGAAGTAAGTCTAGTTATTTTAAAATGGGGGGGGGGGTATTCATTTATTTATTTAACTGTATTTTTATTTACTTATTTATTTTCTAAAATATGAAAATACGAATGCGAATACAGTAAAACATCTAGCAAAAAATGACAACCTCTGAGAGCAACATTCTTTTTTTCTTAAAACCATAAATAAGCATCGGTATTTAATATCACCTCTCTAAGGCAACAATGACTGCAAACTATCAAAGTAGCCTGGATCACAGAATGATTTTTTTTTAGAAAGAATCCATTGTTTATATTTTCGTAAAGCATTCATAGGTTAGTCTATACTTCAGGGTGCCCCTTGGATTGTCGCTAAGTCGGTTTATCGCGCAATTGTTGTTTCATTTATGGTAACCTGAGTAGTTGAATGTTATGGAAACCCTAGTATTATTGGTTGCGTGATTGGAGTGAATTTGACTGATGGGAAAATATTTGCTAAGGGCTTGTTTCTGCGTTGGATGTCAGTTAGGAAGTATGTTGCTTATTTTGTGCTGTACACCATAAAATGGCTATATGTGATGAGATTAAGGTGTAGCTTCTGTACGATTTGGGAAGAAAGGAAAAAAAACATTAATTGACTGGTGTGTAAATGAAGGTTTGCTTAATAGTCACTATAAGTGTCCTGTTCGTACGAAGGAAACGCGTACGGTTGAACGTAAAGATCGTTCAAATGGCTTTGAATGGGTTTGTCGCAAGAAAGGTTCATTGCAAGAAATGCCACCGACAGTCCGGCATTACAGAGGATATTTTTTACTCTTATGTTTGTGAATTTATGTGGTGACTTCAGTA
Source organism: Stegodyphus mimosarum (assembly GCA_000611955.2). NCBI lineage: Eukaryota > Metazoa > Arthropoda > Arachnida > Araneae > Eresidae > Stegodyphus > Stegodyphus mimosarum. The sequence continues at coordinate 126,357 of KK118336.1, read as the reverse complement.
TGCATATTCTAGTTCAGACAATTTTAGAAAGTTTTTGGATGCTGTTAAGGAATTTTGTGTGCCACAGACTGAAGACACAGAAATTTCTAAATATGGTAAGTCGATATTTCCTTTTTGTAGCGCGTATATGCGATAACATGTATTTCCTATTTCCTTCTTTATGTTATTTCATTGCGCGATTTAAAATGCAGTTTATCGAACTTCGTTTGGCTACAAATTTTGTTCAATTTTGGTGATGAGTAACTTTGTTTTAACATTATATAACATCATCATTCTCCTGTTATTTAAGTGAAAATAGATCAATTGTACACGTTCAAAGTCAAGCGAGTGCGCAATGCCGAATTTATGCAATTCCCTGATTTTTTTAAGCGAAAATAGATCGATGTGTACATGGACACATCGAGTTTGTGCAATTCTTTGACTTGTTAATTTGGTTTTGTGTAGCGGCCATCTTGAAATTGTGCCTTGCTGGCCAACTGCCAAAAATCGCCAATTTTCGCCAAAGGGCACCCTGAAATATATTTTTACCCATTTATATTTTCAACCAGTCACACAATTCTAATATCTTGCTTACAAATGCATAATCTGTTCATAAATAATGTGAAATGAGGTATCTTACCTTTCAGTGAAAATGCAAATGATAGAGCAGAAATTCAATGTAACGTAAAATAACTTATCTTACTTTTCAGCCAAAGGGGAAATTAATAGTATGCGATACAATTTTTGTGTCACTCCTTCCTTTTCATTTGTAGTGCAATTAGCAAAACACTCGGAAGTTAATACCATTAAATCTTGAAACTGGAAGAGAAACTCTCCAATGAAAAATTCAGAATCAGGCAAAGAGCAGATGACGATGGATTCGTTTTCACTTTGCTCTGTTCATAGCTTTCGATATAATATCTTTGCGTCCCTCTCATTTGTTGCAAAATTTTTGCTCTTAATGAAAGAGGACCTATGTCATATGGCTCTCGGAATCGATATCATTTTGTTCAAATACCACTACAAATTAAAGTTGCTGGTTTTCCTAATTTTTGAGGACGTTATTTCTTGTTTAGTTTAAAACCAGATTTCTTGTCTTAGTTTCATTAGATTCAATTAAACATGAGTAGAAACAGTCCTGCGAAATCGAAAATAAAAAAAGTATAAATTTTATTGTATAATAACTTCGGTGCATACAAATAATAGGCTAGAAAAATTTTTTGAGCTTTAAATTCTGAGGAAAACATTTTTTTTTTAGATTTAATTTAAATTATTCAATTTAACTTCGCTAAAATGAGCACGTTTAATAATAAATCTTATTTGTAAAGGAATAAATTGAAATTTACGAGTGTTAAATTAAATTTATCTTAATTTTTCCTCTGAAAAATTATATAAGCCAACAGAAAGGCAAGAATTCGCCGTTCATTTAACTTTTCCATTTATTTCACAAAATAAAATTTACATTGATTGGAAATATTAACATCTATGCTCATATTTGATACACGCTTTGAAAAGTGTGAATGGAACATCTGTACGCAACACTTATATTACATATTAGGACTCACTGTTCTTAGCTAAAACTGTGTTATTTATTTAATTTCAATATAAAATTATATCGGTGGGGCGTAGTACACATGATTTTATGTTCATTACGTAGGTGTGAGTAAATACTAGTTTATTAATAACGGGACTGACATACAGTTGTAAAAACAATTAAAAAGATACAATTGCTCACATTTTAATTATCTACTTTTAAACGCTGATGAAAGGGGGAATAAAATAGTGTTACTTAATGTATGAAAAGAAAATGACTAAATATGTTTATAAATTAAAACTGATATTCTACGAAATCATAATTCTTGTTTATTATTATAAAAGGAAATCATATACACAGTGAATCTTGAATGTTAGCTATAGGTTATGAATTAACCTATGAAAAGAGTCACGCTGTTGTAGTGGAAGAAAAATTATCCACTCTTCTAGTGCCGCATAATAATATGAGCACACCAGCCAATAGAACTGTCCCGCAGATTAAGGCGAAATTTATTCGATATTCTATCGCAGAAAAATAATCTTCACATCTGCATATTTAACCAGTTTTACAGATTTTATTGATCTTAAGACATACAGATCTTAGTACGCAAGTTTATGTGAAATTATGCAAGCTGATTATGAGTACCTTTTTAACTACCTTTTTTTAATGGCTATGTTATTAATAAATCAAAGTTTATTTTTTTTATTAAGCTCTGGTTCAGGCAAATTATTATGGAATATTAGCCATAAATTGATATTGATGGGAAGACGTTTTGACTTCGTAAAAGGTTTGATTATTTTTGCTATGAATATTTAAAGGAGGAGTTAAAGACGGGAGAAACTTCGTGATTGGTCAATATATTGTTCTTCACAGCTGCGTAATATGTGCGTGCGGGAAGAACTTTCATTGTCTGTTTTAGTCTGAAGGCAATATTAATGTAAAATTATAAATTATAAAACTGAGCTTTCTGAAGTTAATATAGCAACAGAAATCTGAAATGTTTTGCATCTCTTAAATTTAAAAGAACGTAATAAAAAGAAAAAAGAAAATGGTGTTACAGTTGTAATAATTAAAAATGCTAATTAAAAATTATGGATTACCATTTGCAAAACTTTTTTTTATTATTGTTTTAATTTTATTTCATTTTTTCTCTGCTGCTCTCTTCCAGTGATCTTTACCAAAGATATCAGGAGTACAGAAAATACGACATGGCAAAAAGGGAGGAGAATGAATAAGACATTTTAAAGATATATTTGTTTATTCTGCTCATTAAATTACACGGAAATTTTGTAACAATTTGTAGTTCTTGGACTTTTCTCTCTATGAGTTAAGTTCTTATGAAGAAATAAACTGTAGGGATTTATATTTATTTTCACTAATCAGTTAAGTTTATGCTTTCTTTCCCGTAGGCCTTCATTCCCATAATTGTCGATGCCAGAACATTTAAATTTGGTAGTGCGCGTGAAGGAATGCAAATTCTACCATTAGAAGTAAAGGTTTAAATACTGAGCTCTAGAAGGGAAAGTTAGAAAACAGTGGGCAAGCCCTGTACCTTTCTAGAGTGAGCTTCTGTTTCTGATTTATTGGTGGTTAAAGTGGCGCAACTGCTTTGACTTTGCTGCCACGAGACTTCGACGCCGTTTTAGGTAACAGGATTATCCGAGACCTGGGGAAAAGTCTACTGTTGTGTTAATATCTTTGAATTTTAATTGAATTCTTGTTAGTTGAGTTACCGCTCTAGGGAGGCGTAGTCTGTTAGAGTCAAGTCAACGCATTGTGAATTTTTAAAGAGTTTAAATAAAGGGTTTTTTTAACCGTTCTCCTGTCTGATTCCCGCACCTATTTCAGCTGTCACTCTGAAACTTAAGTAAATAGACGTTACAAATTCATAAATATATTTAATAGAAGATGAGTAAAAAATACGATGTACGCATATACACTCACTTCCAAAAATTAAGCACGAAGATGTAAAATTAAAAAAAAATCAACAAATAGTGCTTTGATTGACACAAAATTCGGCAGAAAAGTAGCATATATGTTTATGCGTAAAACAAAATCAATAATTATATACAGAAACGAAAACAATGTTAAATTTTTGTAAGTTATCAGATAATGACATACTGGTGACTTAAACACAATTATGTATAAAGTGAAAATGAACAACATTAAAATAAAAAAGTGATATTAATAGGGTATGTGATCTCCCCTCATCTGTATACAAAGTTTACATCTTGTGACCATGCTTTCAATTAGGTGGTTAACCACCGCAGAATTAAGGAATCGCCATTCGTTTTGTAGAGAAGTTTCCAGCTCAATAAGAGTGGCTGGAGGTGGGAAACGTGAAGATACAGCACGGCCGAGAGCATCCCAAAGATTTTCAATGGGATTAAGGTCTGGTCAGGTAGTTATCGACGATGTCAGCTCTATGGGGACTTGCGTTATCGTCCATTAAAACAAAAGTAGGGCCAACTGCTACAGCGTACAATCTCACAATTGGTTCTAGGACTTCATCTCGATACCGGACAGCTGTCAAAGAACCTCGTTTAAAGATGTGCAGGTCGGTGCGGTATCCTAGTGAAATCCGTGCCCACACCATAATACTTCCGCCTCGGAAGCGTGATGTTCGGTGACGTTTTGGGACTGATTGCGTGTTCGTTGTTCACGCCATATCCTTATACGCTTGTCATCTGGCTCCAGAGCAAATCTTGACTCATCAGTAAATATGACATTGCCCCAGTCAGACACATTCCATTTGAACTGTTCCCGGCACCACTGTAATCGTGCCCCTCTTAATTGGACGGATAGAGGAACACAAACTCGAGGTACCCGGGCGTACAATCCACTCATATGTAATCTTCGGCGTACAGTAGCTGCAGATATCGCCTTACCAATGGGAGCTGTAACCATAGATGTCACACGTGTGGAGGTCGCTCTGCGATTCCGCTTGGCTAAAATAGCAATATATCGATCTTCCGCTGGGGTTGTAACCCTTGGGCGATCGGCTACGGGCCTTCGGACAACTGTCTGTATGGTTTGGAATTGTTTCCATAAACGTGAAATTATAGAATGATGAACGCCGAAGAAAAGAGCAACATCTGCGATCGACTGTCCTGCTTCAATGCGCCCCACAGCACGCCAGCGCTCAAAATCTTCCATTCGTCTTCTGGAAGGCATAGAAACACGTGTGTCTTGAAAACAAATTGTACGAAAGTTTTAAACACCTTCTATCAGCACTTACAATCAACTTCTGTAACTCTTCATAAAGCTGGCTTCTTATAAGTCTGCCTTTTTTGCATATTTCTTGACATGAAAGCGCGATTGGCTGTTACTTAACATATTTGCATACTTCCATCTACCTGTGCAGCGAATTGCATCCTCTTCAATTCTGATTGGCTTCCGGAAATCAGCATTTTCCTCTCCATGCTTCACTCTTGGAAGTGAGTGTATATATATATATATGTACTTAAGATATAACAAAATATGATAGTCACTTTAAAAAATAATTGGCGACCTTAAAATGAACATTCTAAATTTGGTGCTCCCCCCTTGAATTTATCTGCTCTCCCAAAATCGAAATCTTTCTATCTCTATCTAACGCCACTTGAAAAGGGCAACTAAAATTAATATTAATCAATCATAGATTAGCTGTACTTGTACATCAAACTTGGTATAAATACCGCTGGCGATTAATTACGTCATTCTTCTGCTGCATTCTTTTCCGTAGCTTCCGCCTTGCCGACATCTATATTTTGCTATGCCCCCCTTTGTTCTTATTTTAAGATGATATAACGTGCATATAAGAAATTATCGTAATTGCTATGATTAACGAGTATATTGTTTACAATTAATTATTCTAGTGTGCCTGCAAATCTGCAAATAAAGACGATAATTGGCTAAATCTAATTTGGTATCAACTCTTTCCTCTCGCCGTACCATTCAGCCATCGCGACTGTGCTTCGAAAATGTTACACACATGCATATATTCGGGAGGTTACTTTGTAATCCTTCTAAGAAATAATGAAGGTAGCGGAAAGCTGCAGAAGCTCTGGACAAAAATTAATTCCAATAAAAATAAAATTTAAATTTAAAGAAACATTTGTTCAGTTTTGTTTGACTTTTAATGCTATGAAGAATTTTTCCCTTCTAGAAAGATTCTGAGATGTATACTTACCAAATACTTTAAACGCAGGTTTCCTAATAATACTAGCTGAGTATTCTGCATAAAGAAGCTATCTGTTTATGTTAAAGCGTTTAACACATGAGCCATAATTTATAAACCATTCCGCACTACTTTTTCCGTGGAAATTTCTGTGACCGGAAATGTTTTGCGTAAATGACAAACAATTGTGGAGTTTAAATAATCGGTTGGCAAACGTGCAAGCAGCATTTTTGAATTATAAGCCCAATTTGCTTAGAAAGACTATTAATTTCGTTTTGGCATTTTGCGTCGGTTCACTTTTCAAATTGTTGCCACCAAATAGTAGAGCCCTGCATTATATTTAAAGAAATTAAATAATAAAGAATCTGCATGAATGTATACATTGTTACGGATTTCGCATTTATTTAGAATTGTAATTAAAATTGATCTATTTTCCCGTGCAACGCAGGCGATTTTTGAAGAGAAAGCTACGTCGGAAAAGTAAAAATAAAAGATCGCGTGCATTTAATATTTAATAAATAAATATCTCGTAATTGCTGTTGCCATCCACAAAAATCGAGAAAATAGGTTTTTCCAGAATGTTCTAGTGAATAACTAAAAAGCTTATAAAAGCCGAATTAAAACACCTCAGCTCAGTTGTAGCTGTTTTAAGCCAATGTTGTTTAGCTAATGCTGTTATTGATTGCAGCTAATTCGCTGTGATATAGAATTACTTTCTCTGTTTTGAATTGAGTTCTGTTTAGCGTTTGAGATATTGTGATATTGTACGAATATCTGTGAGGAAATACTTCAGCCTTTTGTTTTATTTCTTGTGAAAAGAATAAATTTTATTAACTTTTTAAGGACTTGTGTATTCAATCCCTTATGAACCCGTACGCACGCAACAATATGTTTCTCGCACTCTGAAAAAACAACGGTATCTAGTGACATTAACTTTTGAATAACGTAGTTCTCCATTCAAATATGGGCATCAAGAAGCCCAAATTTGGAATTTGGAATTTATTTTATTAGCTATTTCATATTTTGTCAAACATTAAAGAATTTTTTATTAATAACTCAATGATTTCAAAGCGAGCAACGACAACAATGTACTGAAAAAAAAAATTATCTTCAGCGCGCTAGACTCTGTATCGGAAATTGTAAAGATATGGCCTTTTAAATACTTTTTGATATTGCTGTTGAAATGAATTTTATGGTTTAAGTGCGAACAATATGATATTTAATAACTAAAGTAACACACAAAACGCTAAAAAACGCATAATATAAAATCTAAAAAGTTTTTTATCGTGTTATATTTAATTTCGTTTTTTTTTGAACTGCAGGATTAAAAAATAAAATGTGTCTTATTTTTGCACGGGAAAGCAGCAGTGGTGCGCCCAAAAGTATTCATTTTAATCAAAATATTTTGCACCGGACTAAAATTTTGTATATCAAGCATTTTCTGCTTCAAGCGGAATTTATGGGATTAGTTACTTAATTATTTCTTTTTACATTTCTTCTAATTCCATAAAAATATATGCTACTTATTGCATCCATAAAAATGTATGCTACACATTACTGAATTAATGATCTGTTAGTTCTGAATGCGGATTTTTTTATTTTACTTTATTTACTTATTAATTTTATGTCTAATGGTCTAATTTGACTATACAAAATCCTTTTTCATTGATATCTTTATTTTTCCTCCTACGAAACCTATGCGATCATTTCAATTTTGAGTACTTTTACTAAAAGATATGATTTATCATAAATTTCACAATCTGGCATTTTACATTAGTGGATTCCTTTCTTAACTTGGAACAAAGTGTTCAAGGGTACGATTCGTCATGCAGTTCTTACAAAAACAACCTAATATAAGAAATGTTTCAAAAAGCTTGATCCATGTAGGAACAACGTTTGTTGCCGGTAATCACACTTTTTAAAGAAATGCATAGACATTAAATTTAGTTAATTGTTACTTATCTCAACAGATGCCAAGGTATCAGTCGAAGCCAAATATTAAAGCGAGACTCAGCCTGAAAATTTGTATGAATGTGTTCAGCTTTTGAAGGCTGTTTAGGTCTTTAGGAGATTAGTCATTCCATAAGGGTGAAATATAGCGTCATTGGTAAATGAAACATCTTGCGTAAATTCTTCATTTTTCAACAGCTTCAAGATGATCATAATTAGATACAAGATTTTCTACAGAAAATATGCTGAATATCTGAATACAGTAGGAACCTTTGCTTAAGGTAGTATAGAACTCTCGAAATAGTAGTTCTCTGGAGAACTCCAAGATCTTCCGTCTAAGTAGAGTCCTTTGAACAGTTTTTTTTTTTTTTTTTTTTTCAGGTAGAGTCTCGTTTTCTCTGTCGTCCTTCCGAAAGCGACAGAAAAACACCCCGTTAGAAGGTTGAAACTCCATCCGAATTTCGATAGGGAACACCACAGGGTAGAGATCTAAGAGCCTTTCTCTCCTCTTCATTTACCACCAACCTCTTGAGATAATTTTCAGCTCGGTGGCATTTTAAGCGCCCCGTGCCTTAAAGACTATTTTCACTTACAAACATCCAAACCTTTTCGGAACTGGAACCCATGCCAAGGGTATCGTAGCCTGATTCTCCTACCCACCACGTTAACAAAACGGAAAAACGGAATGTCTTTCCTGAAGTAAATCAAGGCTTTTGAAATATACTGTATTTTTCAGTTTCACATAAAAATTGTTTTAGATTTTTCAGTTCTTAATGTTGGATTATTTAATTTTAATAATTCTTAAATATCTCCCCTTGAAGTAAGAGCAGTTTTAATTTTTAGCAATTGTTCGTAAAGTTTTGTTTCATGTTGTTGTTGTTGTTGTTCCTTCCTTTATCATTTGTATAATTTTTTATAGGTAGCCTATCTACATAGAAACAGTCTATGATTTTCTTAGACTTGACCATGAAGAGAATTCATTTGCCTGCTTATCAGTATGAGCCTTATACGAGCAATCGATGTCAGTTCTTCCGGTTATATCAAAAGTTTCTTAATTTATAAACATTGCTCATCGATAGAATGTCGTGTCAACACATCATACCCAGTAAATACAATAAGTCTTAACACCTGCTTCGCAAAATCATCGATTTTGTATCGATGATCAACATATTTTTATCATTTATCGCTCAAACTTTCTCTCTTCTTTTAAACATTTTTATATTTAATGCATGTGAGAAAACAACTCAGAACTCACGCTGTTGTTAGTCAGTTCTATTATTGGATTTTTTTCAATATGCATCCCGTTTTCAATGTGTTTGCCGCAGATAACGATTATTATTATCAGACATTCTTGACTGAAGTCATTAGGCTACGTGCGAAAGCTGCTAGACAACAGTAGATCGAATTCATTCGAAAAAGGCATTAATAGCTTTTCTATCGGATGGATTTTAAATCGAAATTTGTCCTGTTTTATTGTTTTTTGCCTAGGTTAAATTAAATGTAAGGGATGCATTATGCAATTGAATTGACTTAATGTATTGTCTGTTACTCGCAGTTGCCGCGGGGCGGAAAGAAACATTTCACAGAGAGATATATGGAAACGTATTAATTTTGAGCGATAAGGAACAATATTTACTAGAATGGTAGTTTTCAATATTGTCGTGAGTTAACTTTTTTTAGTTTTTAGGTCATAAATAAAACTGAATTTAGATCAGAAAATTCACAAAATGCTTATAAATTCAAAGCATACTAGCTGTAAATGATGTCTTAAAATTCAGGAGTATGTATACAGTTTCACTTTACAAAACACGGGTTAGGTTATTTAATTTAGGCAAAGCACTCAAGCGCTACTTATCTAAACTCCATCTTTGTTTTGAGAGAGTGTAAGCACTCGAGGAAAATCCGATGATCTGTTTTCTGTCTTTCCCTATCATCAGCTTCTTGAAAAGGCTTGATCGGTTTAAAGTGCACCCACGCCATAAAGATAGTCATAATGAGTATGCGTTACTCAGGATTCAGACCCTAACCCAGTGGCATGGAACTCAAGTAGACGTTACTGAACCCTACAAAACACACGCTTATTTATTATATAATGTGTATTAGACTGTCCAGGAATTCCTACTGTAACAAAGTGCATTCTCAATGAATGGCGCCTTGAAGCTCATAGATATTGCTATGAGGTGGATGCAGTGATGCACAGCGTCCTAGAGCGTCCCATACATGTTCTATCGGATTTAAATTCGGAGAATATGTGATCCAGTCCATTCGTTGAATTCCTTTCTTCTCAAGACAAACGGTCACAAGTGTACCTCAGTGGGGAGGAGCATTATCGTTCATTATGATGAAATTATCATCGATTGCACCACTAAATAATTTGATACAAGCATCAAGAGCCTCATCTCTGTATATTTCAGTATTCACAGTTGCACTGGTAAAAAAAAAATTAATACGGCCATTCAGAATGATGCCCGCCTATGCCACAACTCCATTACCTTTGTGTCAATGCCTTTCATGCATGTTTTCAGGCTTATTACATTGTATGTGTTTTGTTCCCTCTAGATTGTAAGACATCTGGAACCACTCTTCAAACAAAAATGAGACTCATCTGTAAAGATTCTAATCATGATGATCTTTGCACATTTGCAACCAGATGCATTTCACAACCGATTTAGCGGGACACAATCATGGGTTTCTTCGATACAATTTTGTTTTATGCACCTTTTCATTCATGCTATGCATGGATAGTCGAATTTCTATAGCTGCAGCGAACTCCCTTGTTATCTAGGTTGGCATCTATTTCCTTTAGCAGTAGTTGCCAAATAATTGTCTTAAGAGTCGATTGTGGCATATTTTAGACCTTAATCTTATTATCTGCATACAAACCCAATATTTCTAAACCATTTCCAGATTCTTGTCATGAGGCTTTGGTCTACTTTTTCTTCACAAACCTCCGTCACTGACTGTCTTGCTTCTGTTCTCTCAAACGTATATCAATTCTTCCAATCGGCCTTCTCAGCGAGATGTTTTATCTTCCACACTCAAAAACTGTACTCATCTCCTCCTGCATTTCTTGAAATTAGAATCAGAAGAACCTCTTTGCACTTTTTTGAACAGGCGTAAGAAGTTATATATTTCAGGAGCAAAGGTGAAGCCTGTTGGACTGCGTGATGACATTTTCCCTGAGCTACCGACCAACAGCCTTTTATGAGAATTCACCAAGCACTATTTTATAGCTTTCCCCCGCCAGTGTCTTATTATACATGTTAAACTAAAGTAAAAGATTAAGGCATTCGATTTTAACCGACAAGAACGAATGCGGAGTTTTTTATAACCCGGGCTAACGTATTTCTTCTCGAATCCGTCCGCTGGAACGTATTCGTTTTCTACGTTTTCTTTTTTGTTGTTGTTGTTGTGTATGTGTGTGTGTGCTTGTTTTGCGTTTAGAATTGTTGAAACTCACTGAAGCAATTCTCAGAGTTATATTCTTTACGGAAATGGGTACAAAGCAATATTCCTTCAATTCCTGTATCGACTTTTATTTATTGAGATATGTTAGGCTTCGCCCATACGATGGCTTTTCGGTCATAAGATATATAACCGAAGCTTCGTTTCTAGGCAACAGACCTTGCTTAGTCACAAAAACTGGTTTAAGGAATTTGCCTAAATGTTCTAACTTTTCAGCTTTATGCCAACTTGGTATAAGAATCGACTACTCACAAAGAAGAAACATCAAGTCATATTCAGTCGATGATTTCGCTCAGTTAACTATACATTTACGTACGCGCAACTTTACCTTTCCCGACTGGCTACGGCTTTAACCCTGTTACACAGGTGTGAACGGACTTAAAGCGCCTTAAGCCACAAAGATTTATGACCGAAAATCTTCATCTGAACGAAGCCTTATATTCCGCATGCGTATTCGGAAAACCATATACATTATAAAAGTACGGAGCAATGTATGAAAATGTCTAACTAGTTGAGTTGTACTGATGAAATGAAGCGCTCGGGAGCTCTATTTTTACTTGTACGAAGTAAAAAGTAAGTGTTGTAATCGCAAAAAATTTCGGGCATCATATTTCAACCAAAATATCTATTTTGACCGCTATTGAATGCAATTTAACGATGTTTTTGAGTGACATTCGTACGTAAGAACAGAATAAAGGACTCTTCTCTCCCCCAAAAAAAATTATAAAAATTTCAAATGGATTCTGAAGAGATTTTTTCATGGCGTCTGTGCATACCTACGTACGTTCAACGTACGTAGGTACGCACAGACGCCAGTATGTATGTATCTCGCATGTATGTATGTATCTCGCATAACTCAAAAACGAGTAGCCTCAGAACGTTGAAATTTTGTATATAGGGCTGCTATAACATGTAGATGTGCACCTCGCATTTTGGTTGCAATCGGTAACACCAAATGTATATAAATATATGTATATACATCCCCTCTGTTACTCGGCTCAATGAGCTCAGTTTCCTTTGTCTTATAAGTTTGTAAATTGTGCATTTTTTGTTTTAAAAATGATTGAATTACGTTGTTCTTATCTTTCGGTTAAGTTTTTATGCCTTTAGTTAACCTGCATGCAATAATTATGGAATTATTAACAATTTAAAAGTTTTTGAAGTGTGGTTAAACCTAATTTTTGGTTATGATAACGGACGTATTTGTTTACATTTAAAGCTTAGCAGAATACTGGATTTGTTGCCAATCTAGAGAAACGAAGTTTCGCAACAAGAAAGTAACGTCTTCTTTTATTATTGCGAATTAAATTATGTTTGATTCATTCTGGAATTATCATTTAAGTTATTAGCTGGTTTTTGTTTAAAAATAGTAATTTTAATTGTAAAAAAAAATTTAATCGTTTTAACTGTACTTTGGTGTTTTATGTTTTTCTACATCTTTTAATTTTTAATGAAAATATTTTGAAATTTTGTGTATTTTTGCCTTACCTCGAAGTGAGAACTGAATTAATTGGTAGCGCATGCGTATTAGGTAAGCGGCCCTGATTTGTTTGAAAAACTGTTTCTTTTTTATTTTTTAATTTCTTTTATACATCGTTTTAGATTTGTTGTAGTATTTGAGGTAATTCTTCAGATGCTATAATTTTTGTACATTCTGAGTTATAAAATGAATGAGATGTAACGCTGTTAAGTGAACCTAGCGCAGAAATTAAGCTATGGTAAATAAATATAGTGAACCTTAAAGAGAGCATTTATTCTGTTGTGGTTTATGCGCTATCAACAAAGTAGATTTAATTCAACATTCGTTAACTGTTAATTCAATATGTTTAAATGAAACGCATGAAAATTGCGTATAATTTAATATTCCGTACAAGGAAGTCATGTGGTGTACACATCAGATTTTTTAAAAACTACCACTGGTGGAGGAAGATTAAAGAAAAATAAAGAATCCCGAATCACGACTGAATCATATAGAAATTTCTCTAATCACGATTAAATTATGTAGAATATCTTCTGAATCACGGCTAAATTAGATAGAATACTTCTTTAATCACGATTTAATTACATAGAATATTTCCTTAATTATGATATTGGTAAAGAATATTATCCTGACCAAGAGAATAAAATTCGCTAATTGGGAGGAAATAAGATAACATCATTTTTTGTGTAAATGTGCATGAAACGAAATAAAAGAAAACAATATTTAGGCAAAATGCCCTTTTAATTTTTTTTTTTAAAAAGGCTTTAAAAAAATCACCTGAGAAATAACAGCTCCCCTAAAACTGTCAGAACACTCTTAAAATTTTAGTCATTTTTGATATTTTATTGTGTAACACACAAAAATATGTACTGATACTTAAAAGACCTACGTGCATTTTTTTGAATTAAATATTTTCTTGAGAACTGTTAAATTAAATGTTAAGATGCCTTAGACCTTGATGCTGTGAGTACTATCCGTTCCTCCCTTCAATTATTTGTTAGAAATAGTGTGAAAATATACATCATCGGAGACTATAGTATGGCTCACGAAACGTTAGAGTACCTCGGAGCAAAGTGCTTATTTTTAGAACAAAAAATTATATAAGTCACTTGTTCATTTCTAATGATTTAATGAGTCTTGGATACTTAGGTTGCCTTAACCACGTATGCTTACTCGCCGGTTAAGAACTCATTTAACGCAATGGGGTATTGTATACAGAGAGGTTCGACACTATATGAAACTTTTCCGAGAAACGCTTTTCTTCCTATTAGTCTGAAAGGGATTTTTTCCAGCCAAAACCTTCGCATAGTAATGTGTTGAAAGTACGTACCCGGAGCATTTTACGAGGTTAGGGAAAGTTGCAGTTAGTTCCTCTTGCTTAGGAAGGAAGGAAATAATGTACTTCTGGGATGTCTTCGCGTATGTCAACCAATCAGATTTATTGAAAGCGAAAATTGCATACATATTTCTTCTGACCTTCAGTTGAAGATAGCTAGCAGTTTTGATAGTTATTTAATTGTTTCTTATGAAATGATTCCTAACCAAAGTCATATTGCAAGACAAAAAATTTTCTGTGTCCACGAATCCAGCTCCCTTTTCTGTTTTTTCACTTATCTTACCGTTAGATTATTGTTGTGTTGTGGTGCAGCAATAAAATCGTCATAAAATTTCGTAAATATCGTAATAAAATTTACTTCACTTATAAATTCATATTTAAATTTTAGGAGAGTTAAGGGAAGATTTTCAACAACCCAATGAATACCATATCACATACATACTTTTAGGCGTTTGAGACTTTTAATATGAAATTTAGGATACTTTTCCTACGTTCATTTTCACTTTACTTTGCAAACACTGTGTTCAAGACCTTGCCGCATTGCTTAATAGGAAACGAAATAAAATATTGACTTATTAATATCATTTAAATCTTCTACAATTTTTTTTAACTACCAGATTTAAATTTTTAAGCTTACTTACGAAGTACGGAAGTTCATTTACTCTGATTCACTTTCTAAGAAGGAATGTATTAAAAATATCCCTTTTTATTTTTTATCACCAGGCTATAAGATGAAATGAATGTATATTCTGAGTGACAAATTAACACTTCGTACTTCCGTTACCTTTCAATACTGACGTGTTAATACTTTTATTAAAAACAAATGAAAATTAAATTTATTCGGTTTGAAAGTTTATGATTGCTCAGTATGACATTCGAATATTCTCGAAACGCAACATAATGATGTATACTTAAAGAGTTCGTAGGAACTTTTTAATACGTTCCTACTTAGAAGTTTTAAGTAAAAAGACGAGAAGAAAAAATAAATAAATCACCTAATGATATGAAACCTTTTATTTATTCCTCCTATTAGAAACAGATGACAAAATATTCACAAACGGTCAATAGCACTTCAAGCTTGAGTTAAGAAAGACCGTGAGAAAATATTTTCCAACTTCGTCCTTAATGGGATGAAGTTTCTTGAGGTTTTCTTTTTCTTTTTTCATCATTCTTCCCTTCTTTCTACCATCTTCGCTTTCCCTTTTTCCTTTATTTCTTGTTTTCTTTTTTTTTTTTTTTTTTTTTTTTTTTTTTTTTTTTTTTTTTTTTTTTTTTTTCATTTTCAGAAGAAACAGAGAGACACAGTTTCTCAAGTAACATTAAGCTGGCATGAGGTTAAAAAAAAATATAGTAGTAAACACCATAGATTCTCATATGAAATACTCACTGCACTTGTAGCTCTAGAAATGATGCTTTTGGGGAAGTAAGAAAATACTTAAGGGAAAGAAATCTTCAGCATCCTTTAAAAAAATTCCTATACATGCAAAAAATAACGTGTATTGACGGTTTATTTTTACAAAAGCATTTAAAAAACGAAGTTGTTTTTAGAAACGTCTCGCCAAGTGAACTGACGTTGTGGTAAAACGCCAGACTGCGGTAAACATGTCTTGCGTACGTTTTTCAGAAAGATTCGGACCTCTAATTTGGGCTCGTACAGATCCGCCTTCTGCATCGGCGCATATGCTCCGAGCTTCAGTAAATGTTTCCTTTCTACCATATATAAAAAAAAAAAGAAAGAAAAGAAAAAGAAAAGAAAGCGAAGGAAAATTTCTACTATGTTCCAACATTTTATTGTCGTTAAGCTGTATAGAAGAATGGGTCGTTGAGGAGAAGAAAGCTGAAAAAAGAGCATCCTTACGCGGAAGGCAGTTGAAAAACTTAGAAAAAAGGACTGAAAATTTTTTAAAAACTTACTCTTAAGTTTTTGTGTTTTATTTTGTATACTTTTTTTTTCTTCCAAATTATCTAAATAACTCTTTTATCAAGTCCAACAAGTTACATTTAGCTTGAATTTCATTGATTTATTTTGAAGTTATTTAGTTTTGCTTAATTAGAGGCAATTAGGGTGCACACATTCAGAGAGTGGTAGCACATGCATGCATGCGCGTGTTTAAAACACCATTATGGAAGGCTTGTCAGTTTATCTGAAAGCTTATAGCACGCGCGATTTTTGTAAGAAGATATTGTATTGACGGAGAAAAAAATTTGCGTAATGGATGTTTTCAAAATTTTGGAATAATATTTATGACATGTAACCAGCGTACTCTTGCCCGTATTTTTCATACCCCTACATTAATAGAACATTTTGGGGAAAAAATTACATCCCAGTATTTTTCTCATGGGAAATACAAGACTAGATACTTTAGATTTAGTCATTTAAATGAAGATGTGAAGAAGGTCGTATAAAAAGAACGAACAGATATAGTTGCGATTCCTAGAGGCTTGACCTTTACTATTGCAGCTGTCAGATGATCTTATGAAACTTTTAAAGATCTAATTCTAAGCTTTTATGCAGTCTGTGGGTGGCTGCAGATAGCACCAACTTGACGCCAGGAGGTAAAACACAGAGGCCAAGGGGGAAAAAAAAGTTTGAATGGATCGTGTAGTTGTAGAAGTTACTTTCACCGGAAATAATAGCAGATAATCTTTCGAAAATTGGGATTTTCAACGCCATGGATTAGTTCTGATCTTGAAAAGCTTAACGCATGAAAATGATGTACCAGACTGTATATTAAATTTGTTTCCTTGTTTAATTGCTTAAGACAAAGCACGTGAATGCTGTTTGCATACGGAAAGGGATGTCTTAGCAGAAGACTTTCTAGAGGAAGTTGGTTCATATTCATGTTACTCAAGAAAGGGATTAAGAAAACGCATATGCAGCCATCCCGGGCGTTTTTGTGGTTTCTCCATATTTCAACAGAAAGAATAAGAATATATTAATATTCTCATTTAATATAGCGGAAAGGGGAAATAATTACCCGATTTAATGGTTTTTGTTGGCAATTCTAGCTGCCACTAGTCAGTAGTTAATTCCATTTTCCACTAATTTTTACAGCGCATATAAAAAGAATGAATAAATAAACTATAAATTATGTTAAAATAACACTTTATTATAATGAAATACCTCATATATAATTTAATATGAACCATAGAAATTTTAGAAGAAAAAACAAAAACGAAATGAACTGCATATGCAAATAAATTATTAAATTCCGAGGCTAAATTCAACTATTTTCCATATACACTGTATATGTATATCTCATAGGCTTCTGAAGTCTGACTTTGCAGCCCAACCGGGATAGTGATTAGCGACACTGACAGCCGAAGGGCCCGGGTTCGAATCCCGGAGAAGGCATGGATGTTTGTAAATGTGTAGTGTATGTGCGGCATGGAGGCACTCTAAATATGCGGCGAGCCGAAAGTCCTCTCGAGAGGTTGATGGTAAGGAAAAAACGGTGGTAGACCTTCAAACCTGTCCCCTCGGGGGCTCTCCATCAAAATTGGGAGGCAGAACTGAGCAAAGTCGTACTGTCAGCGATCTTGCCAACGACAGGCGCAGTCTTGTACTCCTTGCCATGGTGAATTTCGTGGGCTTGTTCTGATGTTACTGTCATACAAGTGAGATAAGTCTCAACAAGAAATTTGAGTTTAAAATGTGGATAAGTTTTTGACGTCGAGATTGAAAGTTGGGTATGTAATATAGAAGAGTATGTTTGTAAAGTAGATAATAAGTATAGCCCTTAGACTTCTGAAGTTTGAATTCAAAATGTGGATAAGTTTTTGGATGTTGAGATTGAAGGTTCGGTATGTAATACACAAAGTATGGTTGTTAAATAGATATGAATATCTAAATAGATTGTAACGTGCAAGCACTGACATAAAATTTATTTATGGTTGGAAAAACTGAGAAGCTTTCTCCCATCTCCAAAATTTCACACATTTTCCACATGATTTATTTCGAACAACTTGTGTCTTCATTGTTTTTTCGATTCACCCTCCCTCCCTACATAATATGATATTGAAATTGCATACTAACAGGTACGTCGGCGTATGTTAATAATACGATTGTTTAAATAACTATGCTCAAGTCTTAAATAGTAGAAACTTTTAATTTGATGCATGTTTTTGCTAATATATATATATATATATTATATAATTTTAAATTATAACCTTCTCTGATCACTTACGTTAAAAAAAAAAAGTCTCTACCCTCGCTTGTTGTTCTCTCATTTTAAAATTGTTGTGTGGCACTTCGCTCTCTAATAGCTGCGATGATTCATTTAACTCGTAGACATTTGTAATGAATATGTAATTGAAATAAACTCTTTATTCTTCCTCCTGAGTGAAAGAAACTTTCTCTATTTCTTTGTCTTTAATGACTTTCTTCTAATTTAGATAATCGCATTTCAGATTCTCTACGTTGCTACAGATCTTCAGATATGCACACTAATAGGTGTGTATCTATCTGTACACAGCCATATGTGTTGCAGTTAAATAAACAGACTGAGAACTGTAATGGTTTCAGAGTTTTAGTTCATAATATATAATATATAATTGCATTACACTTATACAGTTATCTTTTCCTATCAGAAATGTTTTTCACTGAGTTAACTATAAAATAATGCTTGCTTTTGGAAGAGCTAATAAAAAAGAAAATTATGTACAATACATGCAATTTATTAACAGAAAAGGTCAAGATTAGATAATAAATTCTTTAAACCTTTCAGTTTTACTTAAACTGTTAATGCTAAGCATTTTGCTTTCTAATTGCTTCAATTCTTGTTCCAAAATCTTACAAACTGACTCAGGTTAAATAAAGATGTAACAGAAAGAACACTCACTAGTCGTTGTAAAGACAAAAAAAGGAGAAAGTTTGACATTCTTTTGTACAAATAAATACTTGAAATGTGCTTTCTTTTAGCCTTTAATCATATAACATGAGAATTTTGTAGCCACATACTTCTATCCTAATATAAACTTAAATGGAAAGTCTACTATGTCTGTTATTATAAAAGATGGTTAGGTTAGATAACTGAAATTTGACAAAGCACACAAAGACTACTTCCCTAATAGGAGCAGTGGCTTCGTGGAGGACTTTCCAGTGGATACTGGCTTTCATTCACGTTGCAAATTAGGAAAACCCTGAAAACCAATCTTGCGGGCATGCCGTACTTTCTGAGATTGAAGACGGATCTAACTGCAGAATTCAGAGGTCACTTGGGGGCCTGTAAAGGATGTATTTGGAATTCAGGTAACTTTAATTTTATTAATAACTGACTCCACTTTAGACGTTTTAATTAGTACAGTTACATATGCTAATTAACGTGTTACATTAATTCAAGTAATTCATTATTAAGAAAATTTGTTCCTTTTTCATATCCCGACTATGTCTTACTGAAAATAACAGTCTAAGCTCCTTTTCCCTTCTATATTTTGTTGTTTTGTAAATCTCAGTTTATGGGTGACAGGGTAATAATAATCTAAGTGTAGATAAGCAATCCGAGTGTTATAGTTAGTTAAACATTGTAGATTATGCTTTTGATTATTACCTTTATTACACTGAAAACAAATAACCTGCTATGGGATGCTAAACTTATACTAAAAAACCACACTAAAGAACTGAAAGATAATATTCTTTAGGCAAAACTATAGATGACGTTTTTATAGTATTTAATTCTGTCGTTTATAACTCTTTTTATCTTTGTTAGTCAGTTTTTTCATCAGTGCGTGATGTTTGTTGCAAGCTTCAATGACCTATCAATTTTTCTGTTACTAATACCTTGCATTTTTTGCTCTACTTAACTGAAATCATTGAACCTCCAATCAGTCGGCATATACAGCTTACATACGAATTTAACACGCCGAAAGACTGAGCACACATGACATTGTTTTGTTGAACATGTATATGTTTGATTACATACCATTCCTTAAATCGAATTGTGTTTGACATTAGCTGTTGAAATAAAAGCTAATACTACTTACAAAACTGAAACATAGGATTCCATTCAGGGTTAAACATTTTTCATTTAATGATTAACCCGAAAATTTGAGCCGCATACGACACATCAGCTCATGATCTTCAGCAATAAGTTTTATTTTTCGGTTCTTAGTGACGGCCTAGTTTTGAAGATTATTAAAGCCAAAACAGTTTGAACAAGCCTCGAAACTTCAGTCATAAAAAGAATGAAAAAAAGTCGAGAATTTCTAGAAGGGGTTCCTCGGCAGCTTTCCTTACCCTCATATTTAGTGTCGCCAGCGTACTGCTAAAATCTTTCCCTCGTATGTGCAACTATAGTATCAAATAAGCGAAACAGAGAGGGGGAGGGAGAAAGAGTAAAAAAAGTTCGGGCAGTGGCATAGGAACGTATAACCTATATTTAACAAACAGTCTAAGCTATCCCAGGAAACCGGCATAGAAACAGATGCCAGGCGCAAAAGAAAGTGGAGGGAGGAATAACACCCTCCCCCATTCAAGCCTGAACGATACTATACTTCCTAACCACAAATTTGTTTCTCCACTACGTTGAAGAAAAAGCTTTTACAAAGCGAAATAAAGTATTTCTTCTTATACTATTCTTATTGATAATCGTTACACAAAATTTTATTTTTTAATGTTTGGGTGTTTGTAATGAAAAATATATTTAGGTTTGTCTTGAAATGAGTTTCGGCGAATATTAACATGTGAGCTAACGCAAAACTATTATTAGATATTTATTCCTTCATATTCCTTTTAAAATATTTATGCCAAATAAATATGCATCTCCCCCCCATTTCTAAGTATGGAATACTTGACTGCTCAAATACGATTGTTTTATCTATCCATCCCGCGTCATCTACTGGTCTTTAATAAATTTTTATACCAGTTAGCATTATTTAAGGTAACTACAATAATAAATGAAACTAACGTAGCTACGAAATAAATTACATAAAGAATAAATGTATAGGACACGCATAGTATTGCGATAGTTTCAGAGTTTCAGTTCATAATACGTAATATATAATTGAATTACAATTATACAGTTGTCTTTTCCTATCAGAAATGTTTTTCACTGAGTTACCTATAAAATAATGCTTGCTTTTGCAAGAGCTAATAAAAAAGGAAATTATATGCAGTACATGCAGTTTATTAACAAAAAAGGTCAAAGTTAGGAAATAAATTCTTTAAACTAGTCGACAATCTCGGCAAATGTTATGCATAATAATTAAAGTAAGGGATTTAGAATGAATGTGAAGAAATTTAAAGCACTGGTTTAAAAAAGGATGTAGTTATTTTTAGCAGTTATTTACAAAATAATTATATGACGCCAAATCTATTCTAATTTGAGAATTATTTCACAAGTAATAAATAATTCGGTCTGGTTATTAAATTTATTAAATTCGCAAAATTTTTGTTCAGGGGAAAAATCTAAATGATTTGAGTGAAATTTAATAGCGTTTGAGAATAATTCTCAAAAAGACTTCACAACATTAATGCTCTTCTGATACGGGATTATTAATCTAAAATCAGGATCAATTAAAATTTTAAAAAGGATTTGTAATCCTGTAGAAATTAAAAAGTGGGAAATTTTATAATCTTCTGTATCGACTCACATTCAGATCAATAAAATTATTAAAACAAATTTCATAATTTTTACTAAAATTCAAATTTCAAAAATGTAAACTAAAAAATTATGAATAAAATGAACCTGTGATTACACCAGTATGTTGTCTTTTAACTCTTTGGAAACAGCACCATCGAGATAATTTCAGGCAAATTTTAAAAACTTTTAATTTTCTCTTGATTTTGCTTCCAGATGCTAAGATCTTGGCATATTTTACAAAATAAAATAAATTATGATAGAAATTAGGTGTGTTTATTATTTTTACTAAACGTAGGGATTCCTACAATACAAATCGTTTTATTTTCTTTTTGTCAGCTTTACTCACTTACATACTCACTTCAAAACTCTCCGCACATTTATTAGTACTTTTATGAACTTCAACAACAAACGTCATTTT
>KK118336.1:73198-100014 GCA_000611955.2 Stegodyphus mimosarum | reverse complement strand
AGTCTCAGGTACAAATTAAGTTTGAAAATTAGCAAAACAAAATTGTCATCGATAATTAAAGGGTAAAAATATTCGTGAGTTTGGATCTGTAGTAATTTTCATAGAATTTCTTATTATTCCTTCAGGAAAAGCAGTTACCTTTATCCATTCACTTAATTCCCACTAGGCCGATTGAAGGATTAAAATATATTTATCTTTTTCTTTCATTTTTATGTGCCTTGTATTATTGCAGTATATTCCGATATTTTTTGGCAATATGTATTCATTAAACACAATTTTTAGCTGCATTTTTTTTTTCTTTTCCCCTCATCAAATAATCGTTTTGATACATTCTTAAGAACAAATGTAGCTTAAAATTATATAACCTGACTCTAGCTGCTTGCTCTCAACTCCCTATAGCTTTCTTTGTTTGCAGTGAAGAATTCATTCAGTGCCTGCGAATTTTTTAGAGACAACCCTGTAGTACATAAAACATTTCGGGATCTTCATAGTCAGTTCTGATTCGAATAAAAAACGGTGTAGAGTTTCACTTCTAAAAAGAATTTACAGCGAAATCAAGTTTTTTCAAGTTCTTTTCTTGTAAAACGTCTAACTTTAAAGGACAAGAGTAGATTAGTAAGACTCATACGATCATAGGAAATATATTCAGCATTTCAATTTCGCGCTAATATATTACGTTATTTGTAAAAGTCTGACTTCATATAATTTGCATTTTTAAACTCGAACGCGAATGTGTTGCTTTGAGAAGGAAGCGTAATTCAGCCGTTTATTCATTTACATGCTATCATTATCGATCATTGAAAGGATTTGTACTTTTCTTGAGCGTCATTTTAATATATTTAATTATTATCCCCGAAGCTAGAGGACAAAAATTAAAATTATAAGTAGGAACAATGTAATGATATCCGAGCTACATACCTATAAACATTAGGCTTTATGACAGGCTCATGCAATCAAATTTATTTTCCTTTGGCTTACTTCTCAGAAAGATGCACCTGCAATTTTCATCATCAGATATTTTTATGCACTAGCCTTATTGCAACTCCAATATCCCCTTGAATATTTTTCAAAGTTTGTCATACCCTCTGTTCTAGCCATTCCTTCTTTTGAATCATCAATGTCTCTCGATGTTTTGAATTGTCAACAGTTACTAAACAACGTAGCTCAGGATGGCAAAGAAGTTGCCGTACAATAGATACCATTATATCTTGGTCTTCATGGAAATGGTAAGGCAGATTTGCTGGCAAAGAAAGAGCCCGATATTTTCCAAATAACTGATAGCCACATCCCTTTTTACATTGCCGAAAAGTAGTCAAAAATTACTATAGAGAAGCTTTCTGGAAAGACGTTACTGAAAGCAACAGTTATAAAAGCATAGATTAACAGAAATTTCGACATTCCTTTATGGCCCAGAAAGAAATCTGTTGCTATCTTTCGTCTTTGATTGTCTTTTAAAAAATCTACATCAAATGAACTTTGTCCCCAAGCCCAATTTGTAAATTGTGCAACCTTCATGAGGAACTGGATGCCTCACATCTGAGTCGTTGCCCTGCAATCAGTGCTAGATCACTCTGAAAAAGATATGGGAAGTCTTACTAATCTACACTTTTTTCCCCCAATGGCAGGCAAGCCGTTATAAGTGTTGGCCACTACTAAAGCCAGAAATGATGGTCTCTTTATTATGCAGGCACCTGATAGGTGGGCCACCATTGCCTTCTATGAAGGGACAAACAATTTACATGCATGCCTTCTCCGAGATTCGAACCCAAGCCCTTTGTTACGGCAGCCATACTCGCTAATCACTTTCCCGTCTGGGCGGCCCGCGAGACACAAAATATATTTATAGATTATACTATGGATTATTTTTAGTTTTGTTGTTCTATTTCATATCTGCTTGTCCTGTCTACAGTTGTCTTTGTAATTTGCCAAGAGAAATAAGTTTAAAAAAAATGTATGTACACTGAATCTCAAATGTGATAAAAGATAATGTTGCACTCTTTTATCAAATCAGTTTTCTTTAAATACATCGCATTTCTATAAATCTAAAATTATTAAAAAAAAGGAAACATTATTCACTATTCTTATTCAACAAGCAGGAACAGTGTATGTCCTTTAATACAAAACTGTGCTGCAGAAAACTTTTGCAGAATGAAATTCTTGCAGCGTATCTGAAATTTAAACATGCCGAGAACGATTTCCAGTTGAAAACTGCTCACACGTCGCAATCCGATACAAAGGCTCATCGCTGACAACACCCCGTGTGGGATGCAAGGAGGGGAAGTGGGGGTAGGCAAAAGAGCAGATTTGTTACAACCTCCCTGAACCCTACAGCATAGAATCGGCAGCAATTATTGCTGGCAGAAACTGCTGCGCTGGGCTGATTTCAACTCGAGATAAAGGAAATGAGACAGTAATTAGACTTGTAGATAACTAACTATCAGTTCCTTTCAAAACGGCGATTGTTGAATATGTTTTGATAGAAAAGAGGACACATGTAAAGCCAGAAAAGAGGCTGTTGTTCGAAACATCCTAAAAATAATACGAACAGTGTTTTTTTTTTTTTTTGCTTCAAAAAAATAATAATGACTATGTTTTATATTCATATTTGGAATGTTGTCATTATCAAGATGAAAAGGAAGGCGCAGGAAAAGCTTTTTATTTTTATTTATTTATTTATTTTTTTTTTTTTTTTTAATTTTTTCCTTCATCCAATCCAAAATTATCATACACTTTTAGGAAATAAAACTTAATAAATCCCAATGAAACCCAAAAATGCTCTTCAGAATCAGATAATCTGATCCCTTTAAAATAAACCTTTCAGCTTAATCTTTAACCGAGAAGTTTTTTTTTTATTATATAATTTTTTAAATACAATCTTGCAAGAGAGGAATATTACTTTAAGAGTTTAAAAACATGCAATTGGTTATTCTCTAGTTCTGCGAGAAGGGAAATAATTATTTAACCCTCAGGTAAAGATCAGAAATTATACTGAACAGCTATTTTAACATACAGTGTTCTGAACTATGAGAGTAATTTATTATATTCCCTATTTGAAAGTACATACGTAGAAAGGGTCCTCGTGTCCAGTTTCTTAAACAGATCCCTTGACAAAAACAGCAAGCCAAATTCATTGATAATTCTAAATCTGCTGCCTGGTTGTTTTAAGAGGAGCAATGCATTCGCAGAGGAATTTCTAAGGCAAACTGACCCATATTTACGTAATACTCGAAGAAAACGTTACTTTTTAATAAGACTTTGCCAAGTTTTGAGTAAATCATAATACTGTAATAATTTATATCATTGAAATTCAAGATAAGGGGAAAGAAATAAACAAAGTATTCCTTAAAATTATATTGCTTTTTTTTGCCCTTGTTCTTAAGGGTTTTTTTTTATACACCAGAT
The DNA here is from genome assembly GCA_000611955.2 of Stegodyphus mimosarum. NCBI lineage: Eukaryota > Metazoa > Arthropoda > Arachnida > Araneae > Eresidae > Stegodyphus > Stegodyphus mimosarum. The sequence continues at coordinate 96,612 of KK118336.1, read as the reverse complement.
AATTATTATTATTTATTTCCCCCCTGTGCAATCAGAACATAAATATTTAGGATAACTTTTGAGTTTGATGTATGGTCTGTTAACTTCTTTAAAAATAATCAATCACTCGAAATATCGCTAGATAAAATTACCATATCATAATTTTTTTTTTTTTTGTGCTGTAGAGTCTTGTTCTTTTCGGAATCATCTAAGGATAGACCCTACTGGAAAGACTAAGTAGGGAAATCTCGAAGGACAGATACTGCAGTAACCATCTGCAGTTTAAATAACCTTCTTATTTGAATAAAACAAATCATACACTCACTCAATACTCACAATTTACCACCACTTGTGGCTAAGTAACTCGAAAAGAAAAGAAAAAATATAAAATCACAATAAAGTAAGATGGGCTACACGACTGGCTCCTTATTTATCTAAACCACTAAATCGGCTACATACAGTAAAGCCGAACTTAGAATATCAATATAATCTAAAGAGAGTGGCTAACCATCAACTATTCACGTACATACTTCAAACACGTGGCATAAATTCGTAACTAACTCTCCTACTAACCGGAACTATTGACTCCTACTATTCGGAACTACTCCCACACTACTCTTAAAACCGCTGCTTAAATAATGCTTAAGGTCTTTACAGTACTAATAAAGCTAAATGAGAGAGAGAAAAAAGAATAAGAAAATGTGAGTTATAGGAATATTATAATTCAGTATTTTTCTTTGCAATGTTCAGTGAAATGCAGAATAACATGCAAGCTTCTGCAGTTTTTTTCCCTTCAATTTGTCATATTTTCCATAATATTAACGAAGAAAAGTTTGATATTTAAAAAAAAAAGTGCTTTAATGATCTAATTGTATATTTAGACTAACACTGATTAGAAGAAAAAATCATAATGAAACACAGCGCGTTTAATAACCAATTATTCCCATTTACATTTGAAGGATAAAATGTACAGTTATTTTATTTTTTCCCCCATTGGCAAATTGTGACACAGTTACAGTTTGTAACAGAGTCCATTAATCTATACTAAGGCCAGATGTGGTGATCTCTTTATTATGGAGTCACCTAATAGGTGGGCCACCAGTGCCTAATATGAAGGAACGAACAGTTACAGCCATGCCTTCTCCGGGCTTCGAACCCAGGCCCTTCGGCATCGCAGTTAGGTGACCTAATCACTATACCGTCTGGGCGGCTAACAGTTAAATGTTGATTAATTCACTAAGTTAGATCTATCAGGGCTCTCTGTCTGAAGATATAGATACACTCGTCCAATACTTTTTTGAGGAAAAATGGCTCAAACTCATATTGCACATAGGAAGAAACACCAAAACTCTATGGAACTAGCTTGAGAAGTGGAAATCGAACACAAGTCGAACCTTGAGAGTTCCGGGTCTTGCTGCTGTGTAACGTGAATACGAATTAATTTCCCTTTGTAAGTCCTCCACTTAGACATCCCACCTTTTAGGTAAATAGCCCTAGTCTACTTTTCCACATTCAAAACAGCCAACCGACCATTAGCCTCTTGATTAATGGGAAGACCTCGCAAGAAAGCAATCTTAATAACTCCACATCATCAAAGTCCAGCAATAAATATATTCATTGTGTGTGAACGTTTTGTATGTAAGGATGATTGTGTGCGTTTTATAATGGTGTAACTTGTAATGAATCAATGTCAGGGAAAGCTTACTGCTTTTCCTTTCCTAACAGTGAAAAGAACTGCCAAATAGTTCAGAAATCTTCATCAAAATATTATTAAATGATCTGAGAAATTGATATCATGGAATTTTTTTTAAACTGTCATATATTAGGAGAGCATTCTTAGATTAAACGCCTTACTTAATGGTTGCTAAATATTTGCCTGCAGAATATTACAAATTATGCATAGAAAGGAACATTCAAAGCGTTTCTTTAGTAACTATAAGGTACATTTCTGAAACATAATGCTGCCGATATTAAATAAATGTTCGTCATATAATAATTCAACTTCTTTAACACACAAGTTAAATGCACTATATGCATATTTTTTAAAATTTTATTTATTTATTTATTTATTTAAGTTCTTATTGTTACTGAATGACATGGGATTGTACGAAACCTGAATTCTGCGTCGTAGATAGTATTCATTTCTTAATCCACCAAGAATTTATAAGATGAAAAAATCATATTTATAAATAATTTGTCACCATTGCTGACTTTTTAATGTACTTGTTGGGAAGCATTATGAAAATTATCAAAAATAAACAAATGCGTAAATAACAAAGTGAATATAAACAAATAAACAGGGAAAAAAACAGTTTTAAGATTCAAAGCCATTTGATGAATGTTTCACTTTATTTTAACACAAATGCTTATGAATGAAATAATTCTATATAGAAGATGTATTTACACATTTTTTTAGTAAATATTGCGCTACTGAAAATAGTTATTAGAGAACATCTTTCAAATCTGATCTTATTCGAATCCATGTATTCTAAAATAGAAACGTCAACAACTGAAGAGAGCGAAATGTTGTTACCTATGAAAATAATGAGAAGGAAGCGAGACACATATAAGCTATAAACTCATTATTTATTGTCAAAACCTGAAACGTAAAACCTGATCCCGCCTTCCCACAGCCCGTCGCTCTTAGGGGAAACACAATCGCCAAAAATCGCCAATGTTCAACGCCAATCGAACACTTTAGCGGGTAGACTTGTTACCACGTGCTCATTCGTCACTTTCAGTGTCAGCACAAAGCCAATTACTCTCAACTTGAATGACATTGGCAGACGATAGGGGGTGTATATCCCTCCTCGACAGTGTTATTTTTTAGTCCTCCTTTCCCCCTAAAGTTCAAGGATGTCTACGACTTAGTACTACAGTAAACAGTTAACTCGGAAATTGCAAATAAGTTATTGTTTCAAATTGTATATTTTTTTTTTTTTTTTTTTTTTTTTTAAGATTTTTATCCTTTTGAAAGACAAGTAGGAAATCAAAACATATCATTAAATGTTTTCTGTCAAGCAAATTTTCAAACCAGGAATTTGATGTAACGTTTCATATTTTAATATCATGTCTATATGGGAATGCCGTAACATTTCTGATTCTGAAACACTTGTAATATGTGTATTATGATATAAATAGAAAAAATTCAGTCATTATTAATGATTAAAAATTTATTTACGAAATTAGATTATTAAATTTGCCTTACTCTTCCTTGAATGGATAATAATTATTTGACTCACTCTAACTATAAAAGGCACCACATCATTCATTCATTATAACTCAGAATCTTAATCGTTACATAGGAATAATTAAAATAGGAATAAAAATAAGTAAACATAAATTTAACTAAACTATCAAATAATAAAATATCTATCAAAATATAAATTCATCATAGATTAGTTATAAATATGGCCACACCTAGGAATTCATCAGAATTAATTTTAAAAATTTCCCAAAAGTCATTTTCATTTATTTATTAGAAAACCTTCAATATTTAATTTACTAAAATGAATTAAAACAGAATAAAATATGGGTAAATGTAATACCTGTGGGAAGATCTTAAGGTATTTGATTTCGGAGCAGGAAATGTGTGAAAGATGTTCAGTGCCCTCTCCAGGACTCGAGCGCCGGACATTCCAATTACTAGCCAAACGTGCTTCCAGTTTCACCACGAAGATACGCGGTAATGAGACTATCTTACATTATCTCCCACTTAAAGGGCGACTGGAAAGGAGGGGCCCAGTCTCCAAATCCTGGTAGTGACAGATTATCGTTCAGCCCCTTTTATTTCGGCCTCTATATCCTATGCTCTATATCCTATCCCTCTATAACCCTATGCTCTCGCGGAGACATCCCGATTGCCAGTTGGACGTGCTTCGCAGTTACACCGCGAAAGCACAATGTAAGGATGGAGAAAATGTCTTATATTTGTAGTATTCGGATCTCACCTTGCATAATCTGACATTGTTAGGTTAGAAAACATATTATGTGTCGATCATGTTTTCAGCATTTACGATGGTTTAAAATTCAGTATCTTTTATTTTTGCATGCACTCGCATCTTACTTGCGTAATTTTTGCTGAAGCGTATTCAAATAATTTACTTAATAGCAGTAACACTTGAATACGCAGCAATTCAATAGGCATTTTCAAATTTATTGCTTCCATTAAGAGGGGCAGGAAATTATGGATGTTTGATAGGAAGGAATAAATGCTTTTACATGAAAATAAGGATTGCTTTGTTTAAAGATTGCTTTGATTTATCCTTTTTAGGTCAACATTTGTTACTGTTCGAATTGATTTATACATTATGCCTTTGAAATTTCCTTTAAAGTTTTGGGATTTTGTTTATTTTACTTACAACACCTTACATAACAACAGTATATGTGTCATGTTTCTGGTTATAAAAATATCTTACTAACCATGCATTTTTAACAATTTAGAATTTTGAGATAAGGTTGATTTGAATGCATCCTAAAGTAACTAGTAAAATTTTTTAGGAAACTTGGAATTTTAAAACGAATGAGATCAAGATATCTCTGTCGCAAGATAAAAAATAAATTAATTCAATTTAATTTTGTAAGGTATATTTAAATTTTATAACAGTTATTTTAATTTAGTTAACCTTTTCTATCTTGCCTCGTTTCAACTTACAACTCCCTACCAGAATGAGTTTTAGAAATTGCGTTGAACGCAAATGAGAAATAAATAGTATTAATGGAAAGTTCAACTTACTTCGTGAAAGATAGAGTTAGGAATCCTAACTAGAGAGCGTTTACCTTTGGACTAAGTCTCTCTAACTACTGTTACGCTCTGGCGTATATTACGTGGCTTTTGATAGTTCGCCGGCTAGTTTAAAACTAAGGGCCAACTCCGTTAGATTTGTGCCAGCTTCGACTAAATCTCTTAGATAGTTATAGTTAGTTCTTATTTCTTATTTCTTAGTTCAAGCTCGAATGGGGGCTTTGTTGTAAGCCCGAAGAAAGGGGCCGACTGTTCATCTTATTTTGGATTGAATAAAGGGTAATTAACTCTTCTTCAGTTTACGATTACTGTTCTTTGAACTAAGCGATAATTCGCTTAACAGTTCACTAGGTTCCTCGACATTTAAATTAGCAGAACCAAAGTGAGGAACACTACAATTTAATTTTAAAATAAATAAAAATATTCAATAAAGCAACTCGAATAGCAAACTTAATAACCTTACATGTTATAAATGGATCAACCATTACATACATACCTACCCGAACAAATGAATTTCGAAGAATCACTTTTCATAACCTGTATGGACTCTATAGATAAATTACGGTTATTTAGTAATATGGGCAAGAAAGAAGACTGGGTAAGTCAAATAAGTGAACCTGACATACATGCAATAGTTTTAGATATAGTAGAACTTCCCCACTTTTTTTTTTCCCCGTTGCTCAGTAGATCGCGGTTACATGTTTGTTATTGCTTTTGTGTATTATCTAACAAGCAGTTTCTCCGTCTTTGAAGCAGAAGTAAGGAACTTACAATTCCCTGCAGCACTCTACAAAAAGGGGAGAGGGGAAATGTCCTCGACCCCTTTCATTACTGAGCTTCAATTTGATTTGAAACAAAAAGCAAATGAAAGTTAAAGAAAACTTTAAAAAATAACTCCATTTCAAAAACCAGCCGTCTGTATCTTCTTTTATCACATAGTACAGTGACTTGCTTTAGCAACTTTGATAAAAAGGGACACAATTTTGCAACTAGTCAGTCGAGGGGAAATTTTTAAGCGAAGAGTTTTAAAGGAAGGGGGAAAGGGGAAAAACGCATTTTCTGTTTCTGTGGAGCGAAAATTGCTTCTCGAAGAAGACAAAAAAGGAAGAAGCCGGTATGAGAAAAGGAAAAACCTAAGTAAAGAAAGAATGGAATAAAATCAGAAAAGAAAGGAAAAGAGGGACCACCGAATACCCGAGTTTTGAGCTTATCAGAGCGAAAGGATGGAAGGAATAGGAGGAGTCGGCGACTGCAGCCAATCAAATTCGCTATACCGCGTAACTTTCTGCCCACTCGACTTGAAAAACTGGAACGGACTGAGGGACATTGCCCCAACGTCAATCCGGGACCACCCTGCATGATTTCAGGACCACATTTACAGTTCATGCGCGATTTTATCTACAATTTATTTGTATTTCTGTCACTGAGATTCAATTATGCCGATTGAATAACATTCTGTCAGAGAATTCGCTCAGTTCTGTCATGTATTTAACTAAATCTTCATTTAAGCTAAGATTGTATACAGTTAGCACGACAACAAAATCTTCATAGAAGGAGTTATTCATGTCAATAGTCGTATAACAATTATTAGTCCCTTTTCTTCTGCTAGACATCTCTATAAAATGCTAAAAACAGTATTAGTTACAAATAGGAAAGAATGAAACTGACTGTTTATAGACGTCTGTAATGCTTAATTAACTGATTTCGAGGAATTTATAGGCAGTTAATTTACGGATTAAAGGAATCATGGGTAATAATACGGGCTTGTCAGTATGCTTCATAGAGCTAATATAAACCATAGTTTAAGCTTCTGCATTTCTTCTCTCCCTCTCCAGTTTTTAGAACCATTTGGTGGGTTGAACCTCCTCATTTGTTCAAAGAAAGTTGTTTTTGTCTCTACAGCAAACATTTTAAAATTTTTAAATGATTTCTAGGCAGATATAAGTATGAGTGTGTGTATTTTAGTGAGTGTGAGATAGACTCCGAGCGCATCATTTCACCTGGCTGAAAAATGGTTTGTGAAGCAGGAATAGATCGGGAAAAACAAAAAAACCAGTCGTGAAAACAATCCATTCTACCAAGAATCTAACTCCAGACAAAACTAGTAGTCTCCAATGAAGTTCAGCTGCTCATTGGTTTATCATTGTATCATATTTAATACATATGCAGTATGCAAAATGAATGAATGCATGTATACAGGCTGAATCAAAAAGTCTCAGATAAATTTGAGGGTGGGTCATGAATCGGCGATCGGAGATCAACTTTCACAAAAATAAATGGCTTTTATACAGAAGCATGTAACCGCAACTGTCCCTTATGTACTACAGGTCGATGTTTGTCAGAACTTGGGTTGGTTATAGCGGGCCATTATCATTCGAGGCGTTGATGTTGCGAGAACATGACGCATCGTACAGTTTTATTGAAATGGTCAATACCATTTCGTTTATGGGACAGCGAATAGAAAGAAGTCGCGATGTAATTATATGGTAAACGGTTCCCAAATAGATATGTTATAATGTGTTAGCATGGCCCAGAAACGATACGCCGATAGATCGCGCAGTATATGCAATAGTAATGCGTTTTGAACTCCCAGCATACGGTTGGATGTAGTACATAAATAAATAAAATAATGTTTCATTTCGCTCGCTGGGTTTTACAAAAAGAGTCGCACAGCCAGAATTTCAAGCATGACGTTAATAAGTTCGAGTATCGGTGTGTTGACGTCGCAAGGCATGTATTACGAAGAACTGAATGAACTTCTTGTTGAAATTATAAATAGTATTCCATACCTTTAACAAAATGTTGCATTACCATCCTAGCATTACTTTGGTTTTCATTTTTCCTGTAACCTTAGGTGGCATTTTCGACTTCGGTCTTATATAAGGTTAGGTTATTCAATTATGGCAAAGCACACGAGGGCTATCTGCCTAAAGGGAGGGATGCCTTCGTGGACGACTTTCTAAGGGAAACTGGCTCGTATACACGTTACACATGGGGAAAACCACGAAAACGCCCATGCAGCCAGCCCGTTCGCGGGATTCGAACCTCGGACCGAACTACCAATGTTCAGCGTCTTTACCGCTCGGCCGCTGGTGGGCCCGGTCTTATATAAAAAAGCTCTTTGTTTTTTATGCTGAATTAAGGTTTGTGTGCTATGTTTTGAATCATGTTTACATTTATCATCCTATATATATGCATAATATGCAATCTAAACATAAACACATTAGTATATGTAACAAAGTTTAAAATTAATTACTAAAAACTCTTAGTGCACAAACCGTACTCTGCGAAAATGCAATAATAAAAATAACAGGGTAATGATTCAAGGTTATACTCACGTTTAATCCAAGCTCATAACCTTATGATGATGTCATTAAGATTACCGATATTCGATAATTGCTCATAGAATACACAGGACAGGAAAAAATAAATGCAAATGCATTGCATAGTAATGAAATGCATGCAATAAAATCAAAGCTTTTACTTACCTAAAGCCAAGTGGCGGAGATGAAGATGGAAATCGAACAGGTTTCTTGAATAAACGATTGCGCATGAATAGAAAAGGGGCATCTATTGACAAGAAAAAAAAATTATTTTTATGTAGTGGTGATAGTATAACCAAAGCATAAATTGCGATTTTTAAAAATCCTCAATTTATTACACTGAATTTCCAAATTAGTGGTGTGTTTTTTTTTTTTTTTTTTTTTTTTTTTTTTTTTAAGCAGCATCACTTATTCGAGATAAGCAACGCTTTTATGCATAAATTGAAAACGCTAAAGTCAAGAAAATGTTACATGAATTAATCCAGAGTGGTATATATTTAAATCTATCTAGTTTCCCAGTTACTAATGTTAACTGATATTTAAGGATCAACAAAAATGATATTTTAAACTGTTACGTTTATTATATATATAAACGTAATTTTTATTTATAGGTAAACGTGATTAGAAGTATCGTTTTTTAAACATTTTTATTCAATATAATGACTATTTTATTCACATACAAAAACTTTTATTAACGTAATGAAATGGTCACTTAAAATTACGAAATAACTGCATATAATAATCTGGAAACTCTTATTACATTCTTGGCGTTTTAAATCTAAGCTCTGTTAGCTAAAGTTACTACAGTTTTAAATTTTAAAATAAGTATCAATACATGTGATGCTTTAAAATCAATACAAATAATAGATGCTTGATTGTTTTGATAAATTTGTTCCGATGAAAATAATTAGCCATCTTAAGAGAAATCGCATGACCAAAGTTATACCTCAGTGTGGGAAATGTGTCTACATATTGTAAAGTAACTATGACTGATTCCATGAGACTGACAGCAAATACTCCAGAGGCAAATTTCGGAAGAAAGCTATCCTATCGCGAAAGCAATGAAAATCAAAAGAAATCAGTAGCAAACGCGTAGAGTATCACCGATTTTGTATGAAATGATGCCCTATGTACACCAATAACTTGGTCAGAAACTCCCAAACGCAAATCCCTCGCATCTGATCGTCAATATAAATACGTTACTAATCATGTGTGACGCTATTACGACTGAGGCAAATTTGTGAATAAAACTAAAACCCGCCATCTTGGTATATTGAATATAGCAGTAGGTCATTATGAAAAAGAAAAACACAAAATAATGTTACAGAATTGGGATATTTCAAAACTAATAGTCAATCATGCTTGATGGGCCGTCCACCATCGGCATCAATAAATATCCGTATTCAAGCTACTTCTTGTTAGATGTTCCGCGGAATTTAAAGTGTTTTTTTTTACTGACTAAACCTGGATCTGCTCACAAAACGGTGATTCTGACTCAGGATATTGTCTGGATGCATGATGCTGCTGTTGTATTAGCAACACAGTGCGAAATCAATCAGTCAACCCTTGATTACGCTGCATGTAGCATGGCTTAAGGGCCCGTCCACAAAAAAAATTTTGCAACGTAGTTAAAGTCTCTTTTTTTGTCTGCTGGGGTAAATTTTAGAGCTACTCAGAGCCTGTAAATCTGAGTTCTCTCTTGTTCAGTCATTTTTGCGCGCGCCATGAATATGCAACCAGTAGCTGGCTGAGACATTATCACGTTTCAGATCTGAACGAATTTCTTTTTTACACTTCTTTTTCTTTTTTTCTTTTTTTTTCAATACGGTTTTGGAATCACATAGACATGAGGATTTAGAATTCGTAATTGCTCATATCAATAAAATCATCAGCACTGTTTATAATGTTTTCAGATTTTCAGTTTTATCAAACCACTTATTGGTAAAAATTGCAATTTCTGTTTAAAGAAAAAGCCGTATATTTATAAAGTAATTATCTGACCAATATATTCATGTGATATATACACCGTAAGCAATAGGAACCTAAATAAATTACAACATCTATAAAATCAAATTCTTCATTTTATTACAAATGCTCTCCATTTCACGCACAAGATCCTTCACAAGAACTTCAATATTAAACACACAAAGAACCAACTGCTTCAAAAAAAAAAAAAAACCTGCAGTAGAGCAGTGTCGACTATTAAAGAATATACTATAAAATACAGTAACGAAATTTTCGAGAACGATTACCTCGACCATACGCTACGCATCTATTAAATATTAGATAGATTGCTTCTGTAGCGACTTCTACTGATTCCATTATTTTTGCTGAAAAGCAGCGTCACTGATTAGCTGGATTGGTTAGCGGGCTGGACTGCAATGGGGAAGCACATGACTTCGGAATGAGCTCATAAGTTTCTCAATTCGCTAGCTCGTCTTCACATTGCCGACAGCTTTTTCCACTTCTTGTTTCTTTTCTTTGTTTTTTTTAAAAGTGCTTTCTGTATTTTAATCAAGAATCATTTTATTCTTCTTTTACCTGTACTTTATTTTCATTTTCTAATTTCAAAATTAGAAAAGTAGAAAGCAGCAGCCCATCGTGTATTTTTTACCTGCATCTTTTGCATAAACCATCTTTTATTTTTATTTTATTTTGTTGAATAGTTTATTCTGCTTACAATTGTACATAACTTGGCTAACTTTGAACGCCATCCTAAATACAAAAATGAAAAATGTATATCAATAATAAAACTATTTACATATTTAAATTTAGTAGAATCAAAACCATCAGCTCCAAAATGATGATGAATATTTTGTTTTCAGCCTGTGAAGATATTTGCAGTCAATAAGAAAAAACAAAAAATTTGGTTTCTGTGATTAAAAATAATTTAATCACAGAATATTTGAAATAAAGAATATAGGTACCAAAATTACCAGGAAACTTAAATATTAAACTTTTCTGTCACCCAGTTTACTATCTTGTATGCTTAAAGAAAACAAAATGCCTCAAAAATTTTGTACACCTTTCTTTTTTTAAGCTTACTGTTATCACTGGGAGTAAACTAAGAAAAGTCTTAATATAATGAATGCCAATGAAAGTTGTTATTCACATCTGATATTCACAGGCCATAAATATTTCAGTACAATTATGTCTTACTTTTTAATTACAAGCGCATTACTTAAGAACTATAATTCTTGTTAATGCAGAAACTGGTGACACTTCAGTTTATAGAAATAAGTGATTACTTCGAAGTACTACAAATGAAAATTTTTAATACTTAGTTACAACTTTTTTTTTTACATAAAATTTACTCCAGTTTTGTCTTTCCCTCTGAATATAATTTTTTTACGATCCGTTAAATTTAAGTTTGCAATATGTAAATTCTAATGGATGAATTTTTGTCTCGAAATTTATCTGTGTTTTATTCTGTGTTCCGCGTGTGTTATATCTGTGTTCTCGAAATTTATCTGTATGATCATATTTACAAATGATCAAATTATAAGACATTTTATTTAATTTTAGAGCACTAGAAAGTTTTAATAAAAAAGAGCCCCCCACATGCGTAAGCAAACAAGAAAAAATAAACAAATAAAATAAAATGACTTACAGGAAAAAAAGCTGAAATTCATTTTCATTTATGGTGGATGGTCTTTTTTAGTTATTCAATGCTCTCACGTGCTACGTATTGAAAACATCTTTATTAAACTTAATTTGCATTAAAATTTAACTGTGTTTCGTAGTCAGCCTTCGTATTTAATAACATTGGAGATAAATTCCGTGATCCAAAATGTATTTTCGCCCAATTTGGTTGAGCATGCTTAGTGATTTCTTTTGCCTTCAGGTTCTAAACTTCTTGTGTATATATGTTGTGTGTTCATGTGTGTGTGTGTGTGTGTGTGTAGGGTTTTGAGAAAAGTTGTTACATGTTTATTTTCTTAAATATAGATCTATGAAATGTACTTCAATTATGAAATTCTTCAAAATAAAATAGAGAATTTTTAAACAAGTGTGGTAGAACGATTTTAAAAATACAAATCCCATTTTTTTATATAATCCAGTAGAACAGAATGTCCAAATGGTAGAACACTTACTACTTTTAATAAAGAAATTAAATGCAAAACGTTTCATATATATTGATCCTAGTTTTTATTAAAGTACAGGAGAAGGAAAGTGGGAAAAAAAGGGAGGATTTTACGTTTGATTAAAATGTGAAATAACTTATGAGAAATTTTACTAATACAATATATTAATTTCTAAAACTAAACTATAATATACAGTAAACAGCTTGTCAACATATTAAAGAAAATCTATGCTTTTATACGACGAAAGCGTTTCTTTAAAGTACAGTATGTCTCCAAAGAGCAACGACCGCTTTTTCTTAAACTTCTTTTAGCATACCTGAAACTTGGAGGCTAATGAAAAAACTTGCGCAGAGTAAAATCATTTTATTAAATGATTAACAAAGCGAGAAATAACATCATTTAACTCAGTGGTCCGAAATGATTATCGCGCAGGGGCATCGTCACAGAGTATGCGATGCATACGGCGCATGCTCATAAATTTAAAATTGTGAAAAAGGTGTTATTATTTTTTTAAATAACTCGAGCAGCAAAATCCTTATTAATTATTTTAAATACGCAATTTACAATGACTTATTGATTTTATTTAGAATCAGAAATTTAAAGGAACACTGCCGTGTCTTCTTTCTTTCTGCCCACAGGCTGTTCATGCTTTCCATTTACAGCATTGGTTGAGGAAGTATTTTACATTAGCAAAAGAAACTTTTCGTTTTCTTTTCTTTCCATCTGCAACGTGCCAAGATAAGATGAATTTCGCTCAGCTGTATGCGGTGACTTTATAGTCTGTAGCTGAAAGAGAGTGGCTGTTGTTTACCATTGAATTGAGCAAGTATTATTATTATTTAAGTAAGGCAAATTTCCTGCTTTGAGGTCTATAATGCACTTGTATAATGTCTATAATGCACTAGTTAAGGCTAGCTTATTTGTAGGTTTCTCTGAAGTTCCATATAAAAATGAATTAAAGTTTAAAATTACGTGAAGTACATTTTCTAGAAATTTGAAGCACGCCCGAAAATGAAACAGAGGTACTTTTAGAGGACCTAAATCAACAGATATCTAGTTTTCTGTCTGAATCTGAAAAACCAAATTACTTAAAAATGATTAATTCCAAAGGCGATGTGTAGCAAATCTAAATTTATACACATTTTCAAGCTATGCAATACAAATGAATTGGCTAATTCACATCTTATGATGTTGAAGAAGGGCTTTCTTTTGGCCTGGTCAATTCTTTGATACTACAAGAATAAATGGATGGATTAAGCAATTTCGATGGATTATCAATATCTATTTTAAGACATGAAAATTCTAATTACAGTCGAGGTTTAAATTCAGCCAAAATCTAGCCGCACTACATTTCAGTTTTTAAGTGAAACCATAATTCCAGCCAGAGTGTATCCTAGCTCAAAATAAGACCAGCTCTGGTTAACATTCGTTACTTGATACTAAATGAATGCCTCAATTTCTCTGCAAACAGCTACATGGAAAAATTTAGCAGCCGAGGACGAAAATCCTCCATGTCAAAATGCGATCCTATTAGGAAGAGGAATTTTTATGGGTCACATGCCTTTGGTCAAAATGGCTTCGAATGTATTACTAGCCAAAATAAAGGTACAATTTGATCTGAATGCGAAGAATATTGATCAAAATGCTTACCGTTCTTTTGCCCTAGGTATAATTTTTTGTTTCTCTTAATTTACTCACCTTCTATTTGTTTTAATATTTCGCTTAATTTTTATATTTCTTTAAATTTATTATCAATTTTCTAATTTTTGTTTAATTTTCATGACATTTTAATTTACTCTTTGTTTACTTATCGTTAATTCGACTTAATTTAAAATTCGTGAAAACTTTTAACCTTTTACATCATATTAACTTTAATCTTTCATTATTTATTGCTTTATCTGCCAATATTTTATTAATTTATTTTTTGTTCACCATTGCTGACAGCTTTCCAGAGAGCTCCATCACTTCTAATTTAAGAAATTAAGCTTTGACAGCAATATTAGAACAAGCTTAGAGCTTTTCAGATACCAACGATCAAGAAAAGATCTTCGGTTAAATAAATGAACGGAAATATCAAGGTTATTTGAATACAGCAAAGCCCCGAAGGCTAAAAGCAGGGATGTCTCCGTGGAGGTCTTCCTGAGCGAGACTCGCTCGTACTCACACTACACATGGGCAAACCAACCATGCAGACAGCCTATTCGCTAGCAACCGAGCCCACACCAGGTCGAACTACCAGTACTCGGCCATTTGTATGGCTGGAAATATCTATAAACCTTTAAAAAAATTCTTAAGAAGAGAAATAAAATTTTAAAACGATACATAAAAGTACATAAACTTTTTCTCAAAATAAGAGCTGCCATTTAGAGGCTTTGATCATTCTGCTGATTCCAGAAATTGATAAAGTTACATAAAACTGATAAAGTTTTATAACAGAGAAAAGTAGGCACAGTTAAGCATGGATATTTCTTTTCGTTCAGAATGATCTTATAAATTTCAGTTCAAAATTTCATATGAATGTCATGAAAAGGAAACTGTAAATTCTCTTTATTTCAGACAAAAAGGTTAGTCAGAAGTCAGAAAAGCTTTTCCCCGAAAGTGAACGAGTATGGAAAAATGTGAAATCAATTAACTCCATAGTGAAAGTATATTATGTCCGAGCAGATATGCAGAAAGCTTGATTTTTCATAATGAGTTTGAAGTTACCACCTTTCTGAAAGCAGAGAAATTCCCTTTTTCTGATTTTCTAGAAATTGTTAAATAAACTTAACACTAATTCTGAGAAGTATTTGAATTTGCAAATTATTTGAGTTGAATGCTCAGAATTTTCCCTTGAAAAGGAAAATAAACTTGCGAGTGAATTTATTACTTACATAAACACTAGCAGTATTAACATTAGAAGTGAAACTTAAAGATTGATTCACTAATGTTTCCACTATCAGTTTCAAGTCTACCGAAATCGACTTTTATCACCATTAAGACGAATAAGTGGTTGATTACCTGAGAATGCACAATGCTATATGCATAAACCAATCAAAATTGAACTATGACACACCGATATAAATTGTTTTTAAACATTACTTGAAAGAGTATCCAATTCATGCTAATGAATTTTAAATTTGCATTTCATTATTTTATGTGCTGTACAATGTTTAACAATATTAATAGACAGAGAATTATAGCTAATTTTAGAGTACATCCAATGCTAAATTCCATTCATAAACATAATTTAAAAAAAATTTGATGTAATGTAGCATGCCCTTTATGAAAATTCAAGATACGCCCATGTTATCGCGCATATCGATTTCGTGTTGAGCGATGTTTTCCTATATTCGCTACAAATTTTAGCGAAAAAGCGAGGACAGAGAAAAATTAGCTTTCTATATCTGAGTGCCGATACTTAGTCTGTATGTAATCCTTAAGTCAGTTAAGTCGAAACTGATAAAAAGGCAGGGGAGAAAATACGATTATTCTCATTTGACTTATGCAAAAATGTTAACATTAATTCCAGTTTCTTCGTTTAGACATTGAATTCAGTTCATCAAAGTTTTCGAATAATCGGAGTTCTTTTGCACCTAAGGTAAGACGACAGAGTTTTTGGTTGCAAGTGTTAGCATATTTAAAATCTTTCATTGTTAAGCATTTCATGGTTATGTACTTAGAAATAGCTTCCTTTCGACGGCCTAAAGACAGAATCCAGCACCGTTGAAAATATCATAGATTTAAATTAAGTATAATCTTTGTTCCAAAGACGTTTCAATTTCAACCCCGTTTGTTTCAAAGTATCTTCAAAAAATGGCCCAGAGAAATAAAGCAAAACGCTTATACATTTTTTTTAAAATGAACGAGCTCAGTGTCCGGAAAAATACCATTGAAGCAAAGAAGAAAAAAATTACAAACCAGCCCGCAATTTGGTTTTATCTTATTTCACTATTGCCCGTGGATTCGGATGATTCTGTCATCCACAGAGAGTAAAAGAGTATGGAGAAGAGTAGGGGGATGCGTCATCCCCTGTGCATAGTTCTCCCGTTGTCTAATGGAACGACTGGATCCCTCCCTAGCCAGTCACCTGCAACTGTTAGAAGTATAATTGATGCATTTCGAGCTTCTTCGTATAGTTTTCTTTTCCTCGCTACTCCTCCCTTCTCCCCTGCCACCTCCACCCTTTAGACTTTCGGTACGTTAAAATTATTCTTTCATTTCTGCCATTTTTCCATTAAGCGCATTTATGCGCAGTTTTTCCTGCTCTCTCGGTTTTTGTTTATTTATATGTCTTTACATAGCGTCTCTTACAGAGAAGCTACCCTCCTCCCTTCAACTATTTTTCTAAATTTCTTTTTCGTTTGAATTTATTTAAGCATTTTGGATTCGGATGCAAAATGCTTAAATACGGGTACGCTAAAAATTTCTCACTATGATTTAACGCTTTCAAACATATCCCACCCTTATTTTTTTTTTTTCATTTTTCAAATGAAAGCCAGCTTTATTTGATGATCATTGAAAAACATTTTTAAGTAAGGATTTTGTTTCCTTATTGCATGAGATTTTCAAGACCTGCTCAGTTTTTTAGTCAGAGAGAAGGATATTAAAGCAGAGTCTTTGAATTCTCATTTTTATTTCCCCATATTTTTAAAGTATCATCTTTAATCAGCGGCCTCTTCGAATTGCTGCTTTTTTAGATTAAATATTTCAGAGCGCACTGCACACTTTCCCATATCTAATCTTTGGCAAAGGAGATTTGTAGATGATATCATAAATAGTAAAAAAAGGTATGAAACTGTTCCCCAGTCCCCATAATGATTACATTACGAATACCCAACAATATATAATGCAATGTAAGCGCCCTCAGATAGAAAATTTAAAAAAATTCTTTAGTTAGATTTGTCTTTAGTCTTCGAAGCCATGTCTGTCTCTTTGAAACCCTAATTTAAAATATCATCAAGATGTAATTTTAATTTCTTTTAAATTAAAGAAATACGCTTATGTGCCTCTCGCGCAATTATAAGCGCTTTGCTGTACTAAGCTTGAAATAGAGAACTGGTATTAAGAAGTACTTTAAATACAGAAAATAATAATATTTACTGTACCATCACATTTTTTTAGTCTCTTTTAAATTTGATAATTTAGTTTATTAGTATGCTTTAATTCAGTTAGTCATATAACTAAACACTTTTACTAATACACTAATACTCTTTCACAAAATTCAGTTTTCTGTAGTCTAGCTATTTTTTATATTCATGAATCAATTTCAATATTTATTTATGCTGGAAACAGTTGGCCTACATACAAGCAGAGATTTCGTGAGATATAACATTGATATTGGACGAACATTAGGTCAGTTTTCTCAGATCTTTCAGGTTTCGTTTTAATACAATATGACAGAATATTATACATTCTTTATTCGGTTAACTTCAGTTGATATTTTAAAATTTGCTTGCTAAAATTAAAATTACAAATTAACTATGTAATCTAAAGGCTTTTGTCTATAAAGTTTGATGCAAATGCGATGAAACTTTTATCTTTTAATTTAAATTCGTCATCAGCGCCGTCGTTTATGAAGAAAACTCAAGGTGTAGTATTGCAAATTATTGATATAAATAACTAAATGAAAGAGGGAAATAGTAGCAAGTGAAATTGCGGCATAAGCATTATATTCGGGGCTTACAGCATCAAATTTAAGTATAATAAAACACCTTTATATACATATACATATATATATATATATATATAAATCCTAATTATTTTTCTACATTTTTTTGACATGAACAGAAATATGCAGTTTAAAGGTTTCGAGTTTTGAATGTGAATGAGTAAATCTGCTTAAAATGTCAATGTACTATAGTAAAACTGCATAAAATGTCAATGTACTGCAGTAAAACTGCATGAAATGTCAATGTAAGTCGAATGCAAAAATTGATCTGAATAAAGGGTAGAGAAATTTTACGTTAATTATATTTAATTTCAAATTTATTTTTAATTCTGTATTAATTACCCGTTACTTATACATTTTTGTTATCAATTATATTGCTTATACTGCCCCAAATGGCGTTATGATTGGCTCTCGTTATGTGTTTGGCTACTCTTTCACTGGCGCTAAAAAGTGCAGTAAGAGAACAAAGAAAAGTACCAGACAGATTCCCTTCTCCCAAAAAAGGGGCTTTTAGCCCACTTCGACTTGGCTACTACTAAGACCAGAAGTGATAATCACTTTATTATGGAGGCACCTTATAGTTGGGCCACCTTTGCCTCCTATGAAGGGATGGATATTCACTACCATGCCTTCTCCGAGATTCGAACCAGGGCCCTTTGTTATCGCAGTCGGCTCCTTAACCGCTCCAGACGAATTGTTATTTTTGGCTTTTATATAGGGAATTTATAAGAATTTAGAAATCTATAAATGTGTTTAGAAATAAAATTTAGAAAGCTATAAATGTATTTTTGTCAAAATACTTATATCTATAAAAAAGTTAATCCAGAAGAACATAAAAAGGCGTAACTACAACACTTTTTTAACCCACTTAAGAAGTCTTCGATAGCCCCTCTTACTATCCCAATGTATAATTTTCGAATATTTTTAATCATCTTTGCAGTATTCAAAAACTACTAGAAATTTCAACTCGCTTCGAATCCTCTTGCGTTTCCAAAATTTTTTCTCAGTGTATTCTTTTGATAGTTATTCATTCGCGCTATATAACAAACACTCCGCTCAAAAAGATAAAAGACATGAAGTCATCAGAAAGCAAAATAAGTGACGGAATCGCATCTTTAGATAAATCGTCGGCGGGCATGAAATAAAATACATAACGAAAAAAAGTAACCGAAAAGATATATCGACCCGAAAATATGCAGATGCAGAGCAGCCCATTCGATATTCTTCCCTAACTGAAACTTAGTCCAATCTGTATGGGGAAGAGCAAATACCAATACATAATTCGATATTTGCATTCTTTTCCGTTCTACATTCCTCTTTCTTTGGGTGTTACATTAGTGTTATAGATAGAATAGAAAGCGGCTTGAAACCGTATGCATATTGGAATCCTGCCGAAGCTCTGACTGATCGTTAGAAGCGAAGGAAATAATACCTGACTGGAGCTGGAGCTTTTGAACTTGCAAGTTCGAGCTGATATTGCATTTCGCTATTTCTAATAACGCACACATGGAAGGAAATTCGAAAAGTTGATTGATTGTTCCCGGTTACAATATGTATTTATCGTCGAAAATCAATACCTCCCGCTTCTGACAAAGCTCGCCCACCCTACTTCTATCCCCGTGCCAGCCTCCTATTTCATCGACTGGCCGCCAGTTAACGATGCCTAGATTCCTGAACAGATAGTTTCCGTTCTGGGAACGAAAGGGGGGCAAAAGGCGGGGTAGGAAAGTGGAGCGGAATTTTCAAAAATTTCTGTCATTCCATGTTTTATTTAATTTCGGAACTATTTTCATTTTGTTTCGGAGTTCTCTCTTTTGTAGTATTGACCATTTTGGTTTGCAGCTTTTAGATACAAGGCTGTATGTGTACGTGAGTACGAAGGGAATATTATTTATTCGCTTTGCAACAAAATGTTAGTTGATTTTAGAACAAAAGCTGCGCCGATAATTTTAAGCTACTAACACTTCTCTTATTTTTCTTTCTATCCAATTTCCTTTTATTTTGTCGCACAAATTTGAGCTCAATCTAAAATATGCAAATTTAATTAATGATGGGTTTCACATACCACAGATGTGCTAACTGCAGCTTATGGCTAAGCAATTAAATGATGTTCTAGAAACAGAATTCAGCTTGCGACTATTCTTTCCACATCTTCCATACGCGTTGTCATAGACCTCTTTACTGGCAGAACTGGTCAGCGAAATTTGTATTTTATTACAGTGGCTAGAATCAGTGCAGTCCAGGTGTTTCCATAGGTCATTTATTAGCAATTTTTGAGTTCAGACGCTTCTAAAATTCTCCTTTTTGCTTTGTGAATGCAATTCTGTTTAATTTATAACCCTACCAGCCTTGGATAAATAGTTTTAGCTGCGCATATTTAGCGCATTAAAAGTATTAAACGTTTCAACTAAAAACTTTCGAAAGATTAATTCTTTGAAGTTCAATAGAAAGGTTCGTCGATAAGCAAAAAGGAACTGTTGCAATTTCAGTGGCATATAAATCCCCAACATCAACACCAAACTCTTGTCGACCAGAATGTCACACTCCATATGCGTTTTTATGAGCCCTTGAAATAAGCGAATTTCCCATTTCCTTAATTTTCAGGAAATCATTTTGTGTTCTATACTTAGTGTTTTCCGTACAGTGTTGCCATTGCTCGCTTTGAAATCACTGAGTTTGTTAATCAAAAATTCGTTAAAGTTATAAATATGAAATAGATAATAAAATAAATTTGAAATCCGAAATTCGGGCTTTAAGTTGCCCATGTTCGGGTGGATGATTATGTTATACAAAAGTTGATAGCCCAAGGTACCATTTTTTTACAATGGGAGAAACATACATACCTTCATGCAGATTGTTCATTATTTAATTTCTTTAAATATAATACAGGGCGATAATATTTAGTGGCAAAAATTTAAAAAGATTCGCTGTTTATAGTGAAACGCCACGAAATGCCGTTTTGAGATTAATAGCTCTTCTGGGCTACCGCCCCTTTCGGCTAAAAAAAAAAAGACTTCGAAATTAGATGGGAATTTAACAAATGCACGGCACAAGCCCCCTACATCTTAGTACTGTGTATAAGCATTTTCGTGGTTTTCCTTAAGTTTAATGTAAATTTAAGCCTATCTTCCCTATAAAATTCTCCACGAAAGCATGCCTTCATATGCTTTGGCATATTCAACTAATACCTACACAAAATCTTATTAAGAATGATTAAGTATAAAGACTGGGATACTTTTCATAAGCAAATAGTGCTAATTAATGCTGTTTAACTGGAACTGGATCTGATTAGTTGTTTATAACAGTATTTCACAAGCGTTTCAGTCTCATAACATATATATATATATATATATATATGTTATGAGACTGACATGTTAGAAATATATATGCGGGGGGAAAAAAGGAA
The DNA here is from genome assembly GCA_000611955.2 of Stegodyphus mimosarum. NCBI lineage: Eukaryota > Metazoa > Arthropoda > Arachnida > Araneae > Eresidae > Stegodyphus > Stegodyphus mimosarum. Next base: position 75,425 of record KK118336.1, on the reverse strand, counting down.
CTGTTGGACGAAAATAACGTAATGATACGATTTTAATAAACATACAGCTATAATCAATAAAATCATTTGATAGTGATGATTTAATTCTCAATTATAAGTAGATGTATGTCATTATTTCAGAAGTGCGCACTGTTATTATTAAACCCTTTAATAATACATAAAAGAAAAGAGTACTTCAAAACTTTTCATGTCCTATATCATTTGTCTTCATTCTGGTAACATGTACATCCATATACACATTTTGGTAACTACTGACTTACAATAAAGAACAGATGAGAGCTTTCCATTCTACTTTATTTACCTGATATATTGATAATGAACGAGACCAAAAAATGTCTTTCTTTTACAATATATCGTCTCTTATGAACTCTAACTCACCCGTTAACTTTTCCCTTCGCCACTGACATCATTCTCTCCTTCTTGACTGCATTTGCGACGACACCGTCAAAACTCCAGTCACGGTGATCAATAGCCGACACAAGATACTAAGCGCAGTGAAATGTAGTGATAAACTGTACTCTTTCAAGGCTTCTGAACCCCCGAAGACGTTTAAATAGAGAGTTTTGCCCATTATGTTACTTTTAACATTTGTTTAAAGAGGATTACACTTCCAATGATATACATATTGTGACAGAGCCTTCACATGCGCAGAAATGAGCCGGCAGCGTCAAGATATTTGCGTAACGCTGCCTATCCCTAATTCAGTTTCGCTTCAGTGTACTCCCAGTCATTTCATGTGAGAAAACATTTCACAGAAATTCTAGGCTAAGATTTTTTTCGTCCTTTTTTATATTCACATTAGATTCTCACACATTCATTAGTTAGATATTCATATTTACTTAAGGAAGTATTCCCTATTTCATAAATATGTGACAGGATTTTTATCCGTGTTTGAAATAATGAAATTTACTCTAAAAAAACCGTTCCTTCTCTTGGTTTGAATTTTTCACTTATGGTAGGATTAATAGTTTTAACATAATCTTAAAGATAAAGCTGACTGTGCATTTTTGTCTTACTTCATTTACTTTACTTCTTTCTATTATCCAAATGTAATCTGACAGAATAGAGTTATATAACCTACTTTATTACTTTTCTTTTAATAAAATAACACATTTTTAAACTGAATTTCGAAATCTGTCTCATGCTATAATAAATTTCTAAACTTCATAAATCAATCTCAAATTTTACACGAAGAAGTTCATTTGCTTCTAAGGAAAGAAAATATATATGATGTAATTGTAAGGAAAAGAATAAATTCTAATTAAAAAATTACGTTACTTTTTGCTTGGTAGTTTTAAAAAGTTAATTTACGTAGCTATTTGAGCTTGATATAAAATTAAGTTGTTCCCTAATGCTTAGACAAATTGCGATAAATTTCAGCGTGAATTCAAGTCATTCACAATATTTTAATTTTATTTTATTTACCCCCTTTTAGCTGTTAACTTAGGAAATAAGTCGGTGCCTGAATAAATAGATATTTTATAAAGGTAAAACAGAGATATTCAACGAAGTCTTTCATTCTGTACAATACAAATAAAGTTCCGCATCATCACACACTGTGTAAAAATTTTTCTACTTTGATTGGTAATGAGAATCATAATTTAAAATTTCAAAATAAGCACAAATCAATGTTAAGCAACCCAAAGTTGTATAAAACTGAAAATGAAATGTTTATTTTCAACTGGATAGCACTGAAACGTATATCAAAAATGGTCGAAATACAATAAAAGGCACTGCTTCTGAATCTTGTTTGCTTGCTTGTTTGCCTGTCTATGGAAAAACACGCAAAGGCTAGCTACCTAATACAGGCATGTTTTCGTCGAGAATTTTCTAAAGGAAACAGATTTATACACTCACGTTTGTGAAAATTGCAACACCATGAAGGACTTACGCGAGTGAGCTGAAATTTTCAGGAAATGCAAAGTAGCGCATGATATGCAAATGATTAGAATTGCAAATCCGTAGCGCCTGCTTATGTTGAGCAGAGTACTCTGAAAGGTTGATGGATCCGAATAAATAGACGGCTGTAGCGAGGCGTGTATGGTTATCGGTGGTTATCTGCTAGTGGTAAACGTTAACTCAATCTGTACTTATGCCTCGTCGACGAAACAGAGCGAGATTTGAACAACTTACAGAGTTTGAACGAGGGAGAACCATCGGCCTTCGTGAAGCTGGATTGTCGTATCGTGCAGTAGCCTCTCGTGTGCAGCGTAACAGCAGCACAGTG
>KK118336.1:28249-67698 GCA_000611955.2 Stegodyphus mimosarum | reverse complement strand
ATATATAGATAGATAGATAGATAGATAGATGCGAATGTACATAATCTGAAGTAAAACTTTTACAATTATTTAAACTTTTGTGCATGTATTTGTATAACATTACCTATATAGAAAAGCATATAGGTAGCTGTATGTTTTGTGCAAGTCCAGAGTATGTTACAAAAAGAAATTAAAATTTAAACAGTGAAAAATTCTATCTTTAAACCGCAGTAGCACTCCAGATATCTAGACTACCTGGAGTCTCTGCCCCTCAAAATATTTCAAAAATCAAAATACTTGGATTATCTCTTTTCCATAGGAAAAATACGGATTTATTATAAAGCAAGAATAAGAGCTTTTCTTTTTTCTTTTTATCGCATTCTATGTCAACAAGAATTATACTGTTAGAAATTAAATTATTATTTTTCTAGGCAGAGGAACAGAAAGCAAAACGCATTTACTTTCTGACTAAATTAAGCCATAAAATATTACTTTTTCTTGCCTAAATTCTCTACCCACTTCTCCATTTCAACCAAAATAAAATCATGAAGTTTGTTTGACTAAAGTTTTAGTCATTTTTTTTGTTTTTATTTTAGTAATTAAAAAAGATATTTATTCTTATTTGGCTAAAGCGAAGTTTATATTTTTTTTTTCTAAAATTAAACTGAAATACTATTGCTTATAAGCGTAAAATAATAAAACTGGCAGTGTTACATTATGATCGATCTAAAATTAAACTGAAATACTATTGCTTATAAGCGTAAAATAATAAAACTGGCAGTGTTACATTATGATCGATCTTTTATACATTATTTAAAGCAACAAAATAGTTAAAAGCGTGCAGACATATTAACACCAAATTTAATTCTTTTTAATCTAACAAAATGAGCAATTAGTTTGAGCAAACTAATTTGGGAATAAACTGATGGTATGAAATTCTGTATCTGGAATCCAGAAAACTAGATAATAGAGCTTTTCATTTTGATTCCGGATATCTGGATTTAACAGAGCTTTTCGTTTTTGATTCTGGGAAATTGAATTTAATTGAAATGTTAATAAACATTTATTAACATCTAAGACTGTAGAAAGGGAAAACAAAATAATGTAAAATTGCGAATCTTTCTAGGAATGTTAGTACAACTTCTTGCTTATTGCAAAATGAAAATTTCCTTATTATTTTCTAGTTCTTCATATGGATACATTCATAACTTCAAAGTCAGAAAAATATTTATAAACCGATAAAAGTGCAAATATAAGTGATTCATGTAATAATGGATGTGAAATAAATAAAATCCTGGGAAATTAAAGTACTGAAGGCAAAATGTATAAAAATAACAAACTGCTCCGCTCCTCTCTACCCCCCAAAAATGTCAAAGTGTCACAAAAATGAAATTTTGAAACTTACAGAAAAAAACACAAAGTGCAAATTAATTAATAATTAAAACAAAAGCAAACTGAAATGAATTTGAAAATCAGACCAAGTTGCAAATCCAGGAAATGAAAGTTGTCTTTGGATTATATATATCCAAAGATTATACATATAGTAAAGCAAAACTTTAAAATTAGAAAGGTAAATTGTCCGAAGACATCCCTTATGTGTATGTGCGTGGGTACACATTCGATACACTCATGTTCATAAATTAAGGATAATGCAAAATCAGGCAAAGGAAGAGTTAGAAGCAAAACAAATTTGGCTTATTCGTAAAGCTTATTTATTAAACAAAAGGTAAAGAGAAAAAAAAGATGCTATATGTTTGATATTATTAAAGAAAATAGCGATTTTTTCTCCCTGGAGCAAATTACAAAAAAAAAACTATTTACAAAAAACCAATATTACATGGTTGGTATGATTGTTAATACATTGCATGTCTCCCAGACGATGCAATACAGTCCGTACAACACCTAGGCATGCTAGTTATCAAATTATCGATCTGATGTTGGGGGATATTACACCAGTCAAAAAGCAATGCTCTCCGAAGTTCCGGTAGACATATAGGAGGAGGTTGACGGGCTGCAACTCGTCGGCCAAGCATGTCCCACACGTGCTCTACTGGATTCAAGTCTGGTGAGAATGCTGGCCAGTCCATACGGGTGATATCCTCCGATTGAAGGCATTCGCTTACGATGTTTGCACGGTGAGGACGGGCGTTGTCATCCATAAACACAAATTGTGCGCCCATGGCGCCCCGAAACAAACGTACATGTTGTTCCAGAATGACGTCCCGATAGATTTGGCTTGTCATGGTTCCAATTTGAACATGCAGGTCAGTTCTGGAACCCAGAATAATTCCACCCCAAACGAGCACTCCTGCACCACCGTAACGGTGTCGTTCAATGATGTTTTCTTGGTGGTAACGGGTACCTGGAGCTCTCCATATGAAAGTCCGGCGAGAATCAGACTGCAAGCTAAACCTGGACTCGTCGGAAAACATCACACAAGCCCACTGTTGCGGTGTCCACAATGCATGCTCTCTACTCCAGGCTAACCGCAGGCGACAGTGAGTTGCAGTAAGTGGAACGCATCTGACAGGTCTACGAGCATATAGACCAATCTGCCCTAAGCGTCTGTACACGGTCTGCCTTGAAATTGTCGTACCAGTGGCTGAAGAGAGCTGACGAGACAGGTCTGAGGCTGTGCTCCGCCTGTTTCTTTTGGCAGTAACTGCCAAATACCGGTCCTCATTCGGCGTTGTAACTCTGGGGCGACCTGTGCTGTAACGTCTACTCACATTACCATCATCTTGGAATCGTTGCCAAAGCCTGGAGATGACACTCTGGGTAATTCCAAGTTCGTCTGATACTTCCAGTTGGGTACGCCCACATTCCAGACGGCCGATAATTCTACCACGTAAAAAATCATCCAAATGCGTCCTTTGTGTCATAACTATTCGGTTATTGCACTGAAATGCTTATAAAGCGCCTGCGAACAATTTTACTTCTTTGCCTGTATTCCTTATAACTCTCTTACACTCTCGTCATTGTGACGTACCATTCTTATCGTTACTTCCTGAAATTTGCATATGATTCGTGAAGATGTGTGTAGTGATTTTACAGGTGATATATTTATTTTAGAGTTCGATTTCCGCGTGACTCCGAATTATCCTTAATTTATGGACATGAGTGTATATATATATATATATCGAAGAGAGAAAGAAATAAAGAAACTACAAATTTTTCTAAGTCTCATGCACAGTGACTACAAAGTTTATCACTTTATATGTCACATTCTGTTACACACACGCAAACACACACACATATATAATATATATATAATTTTGTAATTAACACAAAATCCAAAAATAAAATGTAGAACGTTTGCAAGCAAAAATGAAAAAAAAATGATATGAATGAAAGTTTATTTTGTAATAGCAGTACTTTGAAAGCAGTAGAAGAGAAAAGAAAAGCAACGTCTAGTTTTCACTTGGCATCACCTGTTATTTTGTGGATTTTGTTCCATTTACTATTTTTTGATACTTTTATAGTCTGAATGTCTTTATTTAAGAGGTTGAAACTGTCCTGTTTTTGTTGCAGCAAGTATTAATGGCAATTAAATATGATGACTGATTAGTCACCTCATATGAGATGAAAATCCTTTCAAATGTATTATTGGACTTATTAATGCTACAAGATAAACTTTAATTCAGTTAAAACTTAAGCAGTCTTCTCCCTAGTGTCTAAAGAAAGAATTATTTGATGCACGCTTAGCACGTTTCATGCACAACAGTGTGTGAAATAGTACCATTTTAAAACTACCAAAATTCTGAAAATAAAAAATTGGATTTCTTATACTTCTTTTTGTGTGAGTGTAACATAAATATAGAATCATAGTCCTGTCGCTTAAGGGAGAAACAGAAAGGCCCAAAATAAAAGCATAAAAGCCATAATATACATTCTTAAGATACTTTTCTACTGAGGTTTAATCCAATGACTTAAACCGGTTTTCTAATCATCTTGGTACGTGGCTTATTGAAGAAAATATTTGAAGGTTATATAATGTAAAACAACGAACATAAAATGCATGTAATCAAAATAAAATTGCATTTTAAAAAACAGAAAGGTGAAGAAATTTTAAGATGTTAAAGATAAAATATTAAATATAAAATGACAACTACAGTTTTATCAAGAAAAGTAAGCGTTTGTTATTCCAAAATTTTAGTCATACATTAAAAAAATACAAACGAGAAAAAACATATAATTTCCAGATGATAAATCATTGATTATAATTGCAACAGAAACAAAAATGAATTAATTTATACAATATGGTTCATTATACACATGAATCTGTTTTCAAAACTTGTTAAGAGTATTGAACTTAGGTGACTTCTTATTCACGGAATTTGCTAAAAATGTTGACATTAATTTTGGGAGATTAATAATCATAAAATAAACAACTTGATAAAATTTCTTAATTTTTATTTTAGCAATTCATATGCTTTTTATAGCTACTATATATTGTAGTTCATTCAAACTTTTCAATAAAATTAGAGCGCAGAACATATATATATATATTATAAGTTTCTTGTATCAGCATTTAATTTAAACCGAAAACAAAATTTAGACATATATAGTTGTGTCCATGCAGAATTTAATTACCGCTTAAATATCATACTTTTACCAACAGGTTAAGAATAAGCACGCATTTGCAAACGGACGTCAACTGCATTTAATATAAGAACAATAAAGAGCAACATGTGCTCTTTATTGTGCAATTTATTATTTATCAACATGTGCTCTTTTCGTGCGTGTTGCTTTAAAGCAACACGCAGCAAAATTTTATTTAATTTCTAACTTCGTAAAGATGTACATATTTTTTTCTTGCAGTATCAAGTATTTAATTTAATATGCCAAGAAAAAGAAATTAGTCGTAGACTGGTTTACATATATATTTCATTTCATGCCTCTCTGCATTAAATTCTTAACAGATAGGCAGAAAAAATAGATTTGTATGTATATACATACATGCATACATACATGCATACATACAAACAGGCAGATATATATATATATACAAACACACAGACATATATTTTAAAATTCCTAAAAATAGAAAATAGAAATTTATTCAAAAGAGTTTTTTCTATACATGTCCCAGTGAGTAGTGATTTATCATCTTATTAGCTTAAACATGTCTTAACGAGTAGTGACTTACCAGCTTATTAGCTTACGAGTATTATGTTAGATTATTTCCACTTAAAAGTTTCATAAACATATGCATATATATACACAGATGTATATGTACACACACGTAGATACATATATACACGGATATATCTATATCTACATCTATATATATATAAAAAATGTGTGTGTGTTTGTACGTATGTATCTGTGTGTGCATAAGAGGTGTAACCAGCATGCAATTTATAAGGAATATAAGCACATGCCATGAAACTTAAGAAAGTTGCCGTAAAAAGAAAAAAACTCCTACGTAAAATACTTAATTTTGCATTATTCAGGATGAAAATAAATATCTTATTAAGATAAGCAGTACGATGTGAAGACTCATATTATTCATAAATCTGTATTTATTTATGTTACATCAGGAATGTTTTTTAGTAATAATAAAAAGTAAAAAATATCTATAATATTTGTATTATATGCCATTTTCTTCAGTTCAATATGAATAAAAATTAGGATTATTTCGAGAAAGAAATCCCATGAGTAAGAAAATTAATCTATGTAAACAAACCGTGGAAGAAAACTGTAAACAAAGCATCAAACATACCAGTACTTCCGTTTTAAGTGTCGCATCTTAACTTTTTTATAATGATTTATAAACAAACTTTAAACACAAATTAATGGTCAAGTAATAAAATTAAATTTTACGAGAAACTTCACTAGAAGTTTCAATTAGGGTAGTGAGTAAAGAAATGGTTAAGTGCGCATGACAAAATGTTAGTTATGTTTCTTACGATTACCCAGAGAAACGTAAGTGCATTTAGGAATGTGAACAGCCTAAATGAAATTAACAAAGTTGCAAAAGTATAACTGAAACTGCTTGAAATATGCGCTACACTGCAAGAATGGATTACATTAAACTATGTTGCAAATTGCAAACAAATTAAACTCGATTACTAACTTCCTGCTTTCAGTAAAAGTGCATCACACATGTCAAGATTTTTCATAAAGCAACTCGATTTTTAACGACTATAAGAGATTTTGAGAAACGAGGGCGAGATCACGAACTAAGATGTTCAAGATTACAACATTACCTAAGCCTAACTCGATAAACGTTAGTTTCCGATGTTATGGTGGAAGTTTAAATCGCCCTCAAACCATTGTTTTTAAGGTCAATAAATAAAGTACTCTTAAAGTATCTTAAGCAGTGGGCGCTCTGACCTCACGAAACTACAGACAAATTAAAACTGATGTTTTGCTTACCGTTAAAAATGAGCTTTTCCACAGCAACCGCCATCTTGCGAGGAGCCAAAGGCCGGAACGAAAGCAAAAGCTAGGAGCCAGTTAGAAAGCCAGGAGAGAGGAGGGGTGTGTCGGGGGGGTAGACACATAATCGCATGCTGGGAGGGTTAGCAGCGGGAAGATTTAGGGGCCGTGCTACAATTGGAGTGTCGAGGTGAGGCTATCTGTTACAGTTTTTTAGATGCCTTTCTCAATATCCGAAACTAACCTAGCACTTTTAAATGCATTTGCTTATTCATTTCCTGCCTCGAGCATACATGATGGGTATGTATGCTTTCTTTATAACAGATTTGTATTGCCTTTAGCATCACATCTGTGTCTAATAACTTTCAGCAAAAATTTGTCTGCTGGAAAAATGCGTTAAGTTATATTATCTGTTACGCAGCTCATTTATATAAGAAAATTATTTTGAATTAGTTCACGAAAGTTAACGAAACAGTAATTATAAGTGCTCACACGCATTACATTTCAACAAATAAATTAGTACTTTAGACATAGATTCATGACTTTAAAAATTTTATGTTTGCAGTATTTCACTCATGCATATGTGTGTTTTTCATTTTTGAAAGAAATATTTATAAGCTTAATCTGAAGATTTCTTTCTTTGTTTTATTTATTTTTTCCTCTCTTAGGAACTATTTTAATTATAGAATGATAACAAACTACTTTACTAACAGAACAGCAAAACTGACTCTTTTTTTTAAATTCCCTGTTTTAAAGAGAATCTAGGAGAAATATGTTTTTGAATTAGAGAGGAACTTTAAACAGATGAGGATTACGAGAAATAATCGAAATAATTTATTAGATAAACTCGCAAAGTAAAATGTGGAAAATGAGCAGGAAGTCACATAGTGGAAACATCTTGATACCACTTGTTTTGGCTTCTCCAAGAACTTTTTTTTCCGGACTTCTATTTAAGTATGTGGTAGCTTCAACACGCATGTGCAATGTCCCCCTCATTCTTTTTTAATTTATGACATCCGTCAGTGTGATTACAAAAATGTTATTCAAATACAATGAAGCCTTTGTTCATGGATTTAATCCGTTCCTGAAAGCCGTTCGCCATCCCACATGTTCGTAAAGCGAAACTATTTTCTCTTTAGGAAATAAAGTAAAATTCATTGATCCTTTCTAGGCTACAGATGATTGATTATTTAAAATTTACGGATGTATTCTGTACACAAGTTCATAATACAAAACCGACGGAAATCATTAAATCTTAGGGGGGAGGGAAGTAAATGTCTATTAAACAGATTAAATAGACAAACACTGAAAGAGAGCTGACCGCATAAGCGGAAAGCGATGAGGAAAAGCTACTGTTTGAATGAGAATTCTCTTTCCATAAAAAAATCAGGTAACTGTTTTCTTCTGGAGCATCTTTATCTTTTCTTTGCTTCTTAGCGCCACTCGACTCTGCTTCAAACATTTTGAGTCTCCGTTTGTCTCAAAGTTTGTCCAGTGTAATTTGCTATTGTTTAACTTTTAAAATGTTTCTGAAGTGAGACATGGAATTGACATTTAGAATGCTTGCTGAGGTTTGTTACTGCTTTATAAGGGGAATATTATTGCATGGAAATTTGCACCTATTACCTTAGTACAGTCTGCACACACACAGCACGCATACACACAAACAAACAAAACACGCACACACACAACAATAACAAAAATTGTACAGTTCTATAGCTTCCGTTCTACTGGACGAACTTCAATTTGCGTTTTTCATACCTCGAAAGCGCGACTTAGGATACATGTTAGATTTATATATAGCACTGTTTTAACATAGGTTATTGGATATAAGACCGGACTTATTCTAGAATTACATACGGATTTGTTTCCACATTTCGATTCTATGACTCAAATTATGCCTAGATATTAAATTTTGTAAAATTTGATGAGAAACTTACCAAGAAATTTAAAAATTTATCTTGCCGCCCTTTTTTCAATTTGTGCCAAGCCGGTCATGGTGAAGTTCTTAATTTATGGTAATCTATTTTCCTTTCCCTTTCACTGTGTACGAGCGGAAAGTACATTGTTCATTATTTGAAATAGTTTTAACAAAGCACGTAAGCCACATTTGGCGTTATTGTCAATTATAACAAATATGCCAAATTTCAGAATGCGCCAATATTCACGTATATGTTTGGGAAATTTTGAATAAAAAACTCCAATTCTTTGCAGGTATGTCTAGAAATAAGATGATGGTAAAAATTTTTTAGGTTGTAATTCAATTTTTTTTTTCGAAAAATTTATAAAAATTATTAAAATACAAATTTTGGAAACAAATAAAAAATAGCTACGAATTTTATTTCGGTTGAACCTAAATTTCGAATGTGAAAAAAGGAATCAAGTAAGTTTAACAAAGAAAGCAGTATTAATGAATATATACCAAATTCAATTTACATTAAGGAGCTAAAATTTTTAGAGCTAATTTTTTGAAAACTACTCGTGTCATTTCTACAGAACTTGGTTCTTTAGCATAATTTTAGTCTAAGAGTCGGAATGCGGGAAGTATAGGTATATAATTTGATTTTGTATCAGAATACCTAAGTTAGATCAATGCTATATATAAATCTAACATATATCATAAGTCGCGCTTTCCAGACATGACATCAACATATATCATAAGTCGCTCTTTCCAGACATGGTTAAATTCCGTCATTCGGCCCAGTAGAAGGGGATATGCAGAGCTGCCCTCCCTTTTTTTTGACAAGGTGTACATATTTTAAAGATTAAATCATTAGGCCAATCTTATCTTCCCTCCTCTTCTTCTGAATCTCCTCTAATAGCTTCCTCCACAATCACCTTTTGTTGCTGTTTCAGAGGATGCTCTAGATCCATCTTGTTGAGCTCATTTTTATGATCCTCTGCTAAATCCTCCAAGTCTCCACTGCTAACTTCCAAGCCATTGAATGGTTTTGGCTAGATACACAATACCATAGGTAACAAAAGAAATCCTCAAAACCCTAAAAATAGCAATACAGTGTGGCTGTAATTTCTACCGGAATCATGGTCCTATAAGTCAGTTACTATTAGGCTTTGTAAATGAGTCTAATAAATAAGTAATGAAAAATATCAAAATGATGTTTCTAGATAATCTTGAGTACTAATTTCGTATCAGAGGTTACCTCGAATATATAACTTAAATCTCGAATATAAATCATTGAAATATCCCTCGAATATGAATCTTTGACCCTTTAATATAAATCTTTGAAAATCATTTGTTGCCAAATTCAGTATTCCCAATTCAAGATATTATTTCTCATCCGAGAAAATTTTTGTTCAGATAATTTGTTCGTAAACCGACTTCCTCGTAATAGAGGCGTTCGTAATCGCAGATTTCACTGTATCTTTAGCACTGAAGGTCGAAAGGATGAGGAAGGAAATGAGGTCGATATTATTGCATCTTGAGTGCACAAAGTGGTCCGAAAAAAAATCTTTAACATGTATTTCATAAACGTACTAGGGAAAAAATACCATTCCGGCTAATTTAGTTTGATTTTAAGCAAACCTTTTCAGATTGATGATTTGGAGGAAAGGAGACATATAAATCGATATCCGAATGACTGTGAGTTTTGATAGCAGTTTAGATGTTGAACGCACAAAGCAACTAAAATCTGACTCGATTAATCAGGGAAAAGATGTGTTGCAAAATAATTTAAGATTATTTAAATTATAAATCATAAACTATTCAACTGCATTCTTATATATAATTCAGATGCAGAGCAAAAATGTTATCTTAACCTAAAGCTGTGGGTTTTTCATTATTATAGTTGCAGTACATATTCGTTACCAGAATTCAGATAATTAATAAAACTAATATGCTAAGCTTATTTAGTTCTTTCCTGGAATTATAAAATGGATCTGGCTAATAGTAGAATACACACAGAAACAGGCAACTAAACAAAATAATAAATAAACAATTTGTTCAGACCTTTTTATTCATTTATTCTTAGACGTGGTTTTTAGGTTAAATAGTTACCGTTCTCAACTGTTTTTAACACCTTAGGTTTTCGTTATTTGTCTACGAGATCACAAGTTTCGTTTTGTTTAAGAACTTATTGTGCTGTTAAAGCAAATTTTTCTAGGTTTAAGTTAAATAATTATTTAACCAATACTTGTAAAAGTTTCATAGGAATTTGCTACATTTCTTGAAAATTTCCTACTGTCCATGAACAGTCTGCCAATAAATGTTTTTACCATCGGTTCACTTATTGCGACTGATGATAATTTCATTCAAAAAATAGTTTTGCCTATCCAAAAAGTGCTTGTTCGGGAAAAATATTGAAGCAATTATCACTTAAAGCAGAGATCTCAAACTCAAATTGCATGAGGGCAGAAAGCACGAGCATTGGCGGACCAGAATTAAATTTTAACAAACTGGAAAACTTTGTTAATAAAATACTAAATATTTTAAATAAATTTCAAGTTTCTGTTACTAAATATTATTTAAAACATAAATAAATAATAACAGTAATATCGCAAGAGGGAATATTCAAATTTATATTTTTTTCTTATCTGGTGTGCAAGACATTTTTGCTGACTACAATTTGTAATTCAATTACATTGTCAGCTAAATAAATTAATTAAAATTAGCTAAATTACTTAAAATTTTAGACAGACGTTTCTTTCAAATATTCAAATAAATATTAATTTCAAAATTTATTGACGCATAAATAAAAATATGTATGCTTTTATGTAAACAATTATTAACTTCTTTAGTTCTTACTATAACTTCACACTTGATGGCGTTTCGATTTTGATAAAGTTTGAAGTCTTGGACAGAAATTATCTTATCACAGGTTGTAGATGGTTTTCGATCAGTTGGGTTCTTTTCCTATTAATGTTGAACTATGAAAAAACAGTTCACATATAAGTGTATTCGCAAACAAAACTATTGTGCTCAGAGCAAAAATTTTTAATTGAGTTTATTTACTTTTTCACAAGTGCGAATAAAAGTTACAGAAATCTGTATAAATTTTTGAATATGATTCATATTACTTTTTTAATTAATTAGCTCCATTACTACTATTTACTGGTCCATTATTAATGTTCGTATTCAATAGCAAGAAAAATAATGTAAAATTGGACTTAAAATAACTAAAATCTTGAAATTATTCCTAGACTGTATTTGCAAAAAATACATAAATGAAATGTATTTGCAGGCTGCATAAAATTACTACAGAGCCGCATGCAGCCCGAGGGTAGCCAATTTAAGACCACTGACTTAAAATATTGCTTTCTCGAATTCATCTCTGGTAAGTAGCATGTTTCCTAATTGACTAATTTAAAGAAAGTTTTCTTTCGTTAATTTTATTTTTACTTTTAAAAATCAGACGCTATTAATGTCAAAAAATTTGCACACAGTTGTATACAAGAAGAAAGAAATTATACAAAATTTAAGCTGTTAGAAGTACGTTTTAAATATTCCAGACTTAAAAACTTCCTCCTCACATACCCTACAGCTTCTGGGGGCATTTCTTATACAATGTTGCTGAATATAACTATGGCATTATGTTTCACTTCCACCCATCAGGTTTTAAGGCAAGCAAGGCGCCAGAAACTTCTTTTAGAATCCATACCCATTTATAAATGACTTTAAAAATTATTCATAAAGACTCAATATTTTCAAAGCAGAAGAAAAACACCTCGAAGTGAAGCATATTAACATTAGCAAAGAAACAGCCTTGTATTTGGCTTAGATTTAGTCATTAAGACAATCTGTAAGACTGGTAAAGACCTTGCAGTCAATTGAGTTATTGATTAAATCTGCGCCAAACACAAGCTTGTTACTTAGCGAATTTTATGACAAAATATTTTATTAAGTGAGATACTTAAATCATTCTATTGTCCATTACAGCATTACAGGTAATATTTTTCTTCCAGCATTATCAGATGATAATACGATTTTATATATTATGGCTCTCTGTTGCTCTACTATACGTATTAAAAAATTTTTTAAATACGGTAAAGCATAGCATGTCTGTGATGGCATAGAGTCACAATGTCATAGAATCAACACAGAGTTTGCCGTACACCTTTGAAGCACATATTTAAAAGAAGTGTTTGAATCTATTATGAACAAGTTAATAAGAAAATAAGCAACAGAAACAGAAAGATAAGTATCAGAAATTAAAATTTAAAATTGTTTTTAGCTTTTTGTTGGTGGATGGTATATTATGTCTATTCCTCTATATTTTTAAAGTAGTAGATTTCACTGATGCAAATTCTCTTTTATGTAAAGTATTGCGTGAAATAACCTTATGATTCAATATTTTTCATTCAAGTTTATTAAAAAACACATTTTTGTGTATTTTATTTTCACTATTACAGTTTTTTATGTATCGTATAAAATATAAATTTGCACATCTAAAACTATGATCTTGCTTTCTTGAAGGAAACCGAAAAAAGAAAGGAGTAAAGAATAATTATTGATTTTACTAGAAACCTTATTTAAATGGTACATAAAAAATGCCATTAAATTTCTTATCAGTTTAATATCTAAGTATATACATAAAATGCAGAATTATAAAAAATTCAATTTCTTTCAAACGGGGGGAATCATTTCTTTTGATCAGTTAATTCGTGACACGTATATCCTGACTATTTTAAAAATTAACTTTGGAATTTTTTAAAAATGACATCTCACTTGATGTAAAACTTAAGCTAATATTATGTATTTTTAAATGAAATCATCAGCTTTCTTAATACTTTATTTTTCAGTAATTTCAAAAGTCTGGTATCAGAATTTAAAAAAAATGTGTAAAAAACCTAAAATAGAAAGATACGAAGATAAAGATTTTACTCCTGCTTCAAATTTTACACTTTTAAAGGCTGAAATTGAAAAAAAAATGTTTTGTATATTTTAAACACTATAAGAAGAGTTTTTAGACCCCCCTTAAAAACTAAGGGTCGGATACAGGCCCTGTTTGTCTTTGGGAAACTCAGACCCTTGTCATGGCTACCAAAACTTTATTTTGTATGTCATATGAATACTATATTTTATGAAGATTGTATAATTTATAAAAACAGGCTTGTAATTGGTTTGCGAAAAAAAGAAATGTTGTTACAATTGCAGTGTTTTTATTGCTTCAAAATGCCATTTAATATTTTCTCACGAATAAAATTATTTCTAAAGTTTGGTCCTGATATAGAACCTTTACAGACAATTTCAAAGTAAAGGAACTTTTATATAGAACATCAAGGATGAGTGTCCTGCTGCAGATTAGTAACAATCACAACAAACATAGTTACGCAAAAAATCAGTCTAACCATGGTACACAGAGCAAATATTATGTTAATAATCTTGTTTTCTTTAAAAAGTATCGAAATTGTAAGGCACATATTGTTCTTTAATGACTGTATTTATTAAAATTGTAAGTATCGTAGTCTTACAATTTGAAAAATAATTACAGATCTTAAGCCTTGACAACAGCTGTGATAGAAAGCGTGACTTATCAAGAAGGATAGAAAAATTTAAATTGCTTCATTACAAGCATTCCTAATATCAATACAGGGAGATTAGAAGTAATCTTCATTAATAAATTTGCTATGTACAGTGCAGCGTTTTATTTTTCTCTTGAACCACGCGTATGCTTTTTAATTTACTTCCGTATTTAAAACTCCTAGTGCGACATGTAGAAAAAGAATATTAATGCTGGTATATTCCAGAAAGGTCAAGCATATCTTTTATTTCCTTCGAAACCTCTCAATCACAATGAAAAACAATCTTGTCACAGCCAATCACCGATATTTCTTTAGTGATGCGTAGTAAGTTCTCGATGCACCATTTACAGCAAGGATGTACAAAGAATGCAAACAATAGATCGAGGGAATAAAAGTTTCTCCAGATTTAAAGGGAAAAATCGAACGAAATTTCGAGAGAAAAAGTTTTAAATATAGACTCTTTCAGAGCTTTCTTCCTTGTGCTTGTAATTACTGTAAGAACTTAATTAGCGAAAGTTTTACTCTACTAAGCGAATTAAGAGAAAAGGACAACGGTTAAAGGGTGAGAATTTAAGTTCCTTCAATGAACCGGAACGATGTGAACTGTAACGACGATTTTTTTTTTCTCCTTCTCTTATCGTTAACATACTGCTCTCGGATGAGTTTTATTTAGTATTCGGAAGCAAAGTTAAAATTTCTTGGCCTAATTGGCCCTTTTTAAAGTGTTTTCACTTTCTATGAACATGTCTGTTTTCAGGCCCATCAGCGTGGAGGAAAAAATGCAATTGCAGATTTACGCTTCCAGCAATGCAAGAAGATTGAATTAACCGGAATGAATCGTAACTAAAAAGGCACATAATTGTCCATTCAGTTGGGAACTTCGGATACTTTCTTTTACTATATAAGTCATTCTCTTTAACTAATCCGTTTCTGCCTTTAAATGAACTTGAATAATTTGTCTTTCCACTCATAGGAAAGTAAAATTAAGTTGAGTATAACTAAGAATTATACTGAAAGCATACAAAGAATTTTATTCGAAATCGGGTTAATATATATTCCGATTTATGATGCAACACAGGATGTTAATTTTTTTGTGTTTTATCTAATGAAAAGCAGAAAAAGAATTCTGAAAGGTTTCAGATTTTAAATTACGTTTAAAGGGGCGTTTTTTTAACATTTTGTGTGTTACCTTTATTTATTAAATATCATATCCCTCGCACTAAACCATAAAATTCAGTTCAAGAGTAATATCGCAAAATAATTTAAAAATGAGCACATCTTTAGAATTTCCGATACACAGTCTCGCGCCCTGAAGATAATTTTTTTTTTTTTGGTACAATGTTGCCATTGCTCGCTTTGAAATCCTTGAGTTTGTTAATCAAAAATTCATTAAAGTTTTACAAAATATGAAATCGATAATAAAACATATTTCAAATTTCAAATTTGGGGTTCCAAATGGCCATGTCCGGGTGGAAACGTTCAATATTCAAAATTTGATTTCTCTAGGTACCGTTGTTTCATCAAAGTGCGAGAAACATACGTACATTTACGCAGATTTTTCATTATTTAATTTCTTTAAATATAAAGAAATTAGGCTATAATGTTTGGTGGCAACAATTTGAAAAGCGAAACAACGCTTTTAGTGAATCAACGCAACGAAATTGTTAGTCCTTCTGGGCAAAACACCCCTTTGGATTTAAAAAAAAAATTCTATTAAATGACGTAGAGTGCAGTGCATATGGTTATGTTTCAACAAGATTTGAGTATATTTCTTGGTGATTTTTTGAATCAATGAATGAGTGAAAGCGTTTAACAAAATAAAGTTTCGTTCCACAGTAGTAGTTCTTGCACATTTTTGGATCAGGGGTGTAAACGAATAAGAGTCATGAATCGCGGCCATTTGTTGAACAGCATAAATTTAACATTAAATATTTTGTGCATGACGAGTTTCAGATTTGAAAAACCTGGGACTATTTTTTCATTTATTTTGATATTAATTTCAAATGTGTTTGTTCCAAATATACTGTAATACTGTTATGTTTGTAAAAAAAGTATTTAAAAAAGTGTTTTTATTGCATTTTAAAAAATGATTTTCTTCTTTCTTCTTTTCTTAAATTAATTAAATAATTTTCTGAATTACTGTTTAAAAAGAAACGAAAATTAATCAGTAATTTAAATTTCCAAATAACAATTATTGGGAAAGCCTTTAAAAAATTATAGAAAATGCTCCTACTGTTTCCTAGTCCTCAGCCTTTTTTTATATAAAGTATGTACCAAGTCTGTGTCATCATTTTGGAAAATGCGCTGTGTTAAAAAATTCAAATTTACCTTTAAAAAAATTAATTTTGCAAGAAGCCATTCTTCCACAAATCCTTTTGCTCCGTTGAGTAAATTTATTTAATTTTTCTCCTGCAAAGTATTTTTTATTCCCACATAGTAAACATGTTTATTTTTAATATTTTTCCTCATTTCGTAATAATATTATCATATGCTCACTGGAATTTTATTTAAAGAAACGTATTGCGTTTATTTTCACCTCCCTTCCCTCGCTATCCATGCGACTTCCTGGGAACTGCAACCCTCACTTTAAGAAACTCTTCACAAGTAGATGTTATCCAAGTTTCACATGTAATTTAACTTCGCAATTTTTTTATATCTGTTATTGACTGGATATATTGGAGACATATAGTTTCCATGGTAATAATTTCTCATGAGGTTAATTTCGCTGCAAATAATGAACTCAGGACAAGTATTTTATCATGCGCAAACCTAACAATCAATGTGAAAACTTCAGACCTGAGGTTAATTAGTTGCAAATTAAAAACACGTGAGAAGCATTTCACCATGTTTGACCTCAAGAAAGACCAAGGCAAAAATTTGTTATATCGCAAACTGGGTACTTGGTTTAGGAAAATTAGGCTTCTAATAATTTTAGATCGAACTGCTTTCGAACAGCTTTTTTATCATGAAGTATATCTGTGTATAGCACTAAAGCGGCTTCTTCTATTATGCAATGAAATTTCCATTTCCTGCGGGTCATTGATTTTCAGTGTTGAAGCATAACTATGACAATTTACTTTACTTAATTTTAAGAATACTATTTTTAATGTTTCTGAAATTTTAAAAACAATATTTGGAATAGACAAGTAGCATTGTGAGTTGATGTAAATTCGAAAACATTTAAATTTTGCCACAACTATTGGTAAAATGAAATTGCATCCTGAGTTTTATACATCAACATTATAAACAGATTTCCTTTTACTCATTAGGTTCATTTTTCCCATCTGTATTTTATACCTTTTCCCTTAGAATATACGAAATACAACTGCTTCATTCTAGAAGCAAACAGAATGTCTGTACAAGGAGATCCATTAAGCCGTATCAAAGCTGCTATACGCGAAAATGAAAAGCACGTATTTTTCACAAATACATAAATAAAAAAGAAATCACTTAAACTCAGTAAATAATAACATATTATACCATTCAGGGCTCTTTAGCAGATATGTATGAAAACAAGTTTGAAAAATATCCCTTCTAACATATAGGAATAGATACGAGAAAAATCGTTTCGTGAAAAACCTGATTATTGTGGTCCTCTTTCCATTTTTTCAGAGTTTTAAGCCAGAATGGCAGACAAGGGCAGTCAAAAGTATAAGTAAAAAGAGAAATCAAAACGAGAGTTGTCATCGATTAAAGATCCTTCCTTTTTCTCTATTATGTAACCTTCCTTCCTCCTATTCTATCAAAATCTCCACGCCTTGCATTCAGTCTTCGTACGATTCGAGAATCATTCCGTCGTTCAATCTTTTCACTGGTAGTGTCTTTTCTCATGTTTTTAGGTTCTTTCGCACTTTTTCGCTACCAGGCAGAAAGAAAATGTGCATGGAACAAAAGTAATGCTGATGTTTCGGATTCTTTTATTCTTCGATTGGTGTTTGTTGCTCCTTTAGCGAGATAAGTGAATGAAGACATTTTCTTCGATATCTTAGGAAAACCACCTTCGAAAAAATGTGAGGAATCAAATATGAAAAACTGGATTTCTTCAAATCTTAATTAACATTGATTATAATGAATTCCTAAATAGAGTTATTTATGTAATTTTCATCAGTTTCTGTTACACGTAAGAGAATCGAATCAAGTTTGGATTGGAAATGAAAATTTACCAATCGATGTCTACAAGGAAATAAACAGCGAATAATTCTATACATTTTTTAACATAATGTGGTAAACCTTCTGAGTATCTGAATGCTACATTTAAATTTATAATTTGTTTATGGAAAATTATTATTGATGCCGATGTGCACGAAAATGACTGCTTGGTAAAGAATGAAGAATTTTTTCAGAATTTTGAGTCTCAGTTTTTGGATTTAATTTCTTTTACATGGTAGTTAAGCATTCGAAATGCAGAACTCACTCGTTCATTATTTCTTACAATGTGATGTTATCTTTTGCTCAGTTAAAATATAAGCTTTAATCTAAAATGCGCCTTTTGCAGAGGTTACAAATGGGCTTAAACACTAAGTTTAACAACATTAAATCAATGAATATACGAATTAATTCTTGTTTGTGACACTAACTAATGTAAACTTGTAAGCTAAAATATAAATTTTAACTAATTATGTAGTTTGACAAAGAGTACAGTAAACTGTGTACAGCAAATGCGTATAGTACATTGTAAAATTCTGGTAAATTTTGACAGAAGCCAAAAAAGTGAAAAGTTTAGAACTTTTCTGTCAAAAATCGGATTTTATTTTTATATGTATCAGCTTTCTATACTTCATATATCAGAAATACGTTTAAGTTAAATTACTTAAGAGTATTTATTTAATTTTCTTGTATTTAAGTTCTCATACGTACTTTATAACGTTAACTTAGTCCATTTAGTTCTTTCATTACCACCAACTGTTTATAGTTTGGCTTGAAATTTTGAACTTCTCGCAAATGATATACTTTAGTTTTTTCATGGAATAATTTCTTCCTAATTTTTCTGCCTATAATCAGCTTCCTAGTAAATCACACCTTATATTTCAGCAACGTATCTAATATCGCTATTAACAGAAATAGCAATATACCTATTCTTCGGATGGAAGAACGAAGAAGAAAATTGTTTTCATGTGAAAATAATCGTACAATAAACTTGTAATGATTGATAGTTGGTGAAGTATATGTCTATGATCCTTTGCAGTGAAGCACAAAGATACAATTGCACTTAATCTCTATGTTCTAGGCTACGTTATAATCCAGCAAGAAATCTTATATAAAAATTTTAGTAATTTCTTTTTACTTTGCAGGTTTTTATTTAGAGCCTGAAAATGCGTATATTTATGCCATTCATTTTCATAGATTAGTTCTGCCATTTATGCGTGGCAGATTTTTTTTTTGAGTATGTTTTACCCATCTGTAAAAAAAAAAAAAAAAAAAAATCTGGTCGGAGTAAATGTAAGAATTCTTGTTATAGGAGAAAACAAGTCCTTTTTGTAGTTCTTCCTGTCCCTGTCCTGAAGACAGATTTCCTGGAACAGTTTTCTTCCATTCCCTAGTCAATGGAGCACGACGCACAAATAGCAACGGATGCGGTGGCTATGCCATGTGATGATGTATATATCGACTAGCGGGAAAATCCGAATCTATACTCGTATTTTTTATCTTCGCATGTACTAGTTGCAAACTCTTAGCAATGAGTTCACAGCATTTATGAATTTGGTTTCAGTTTTGAAATACTACATAGGAAGAACATAGTTTTCATTTATCAGACATGAATAATGTGAAAATAAATCTAAATTTTCAATATTTATTTTTCCATTTCAGAAAAGATGGGAAAAGTAAATGTTATTAATTCTTCCAAACCTGCCACTGTCTTTGGCATAGTGCCCAAATGTGACTAATTTCACTCAGCAGTTTGGTCGTATCTCATATGGGAATAATTAAATCAAGTTTGATAAAATATTTTCTTATTAGAATTTTAAATTTTATCTCTTGCAAACAACTTGACATTTTGGCAAGTTACAAATTAAGCACACAATAAATTAAAAAAAAATGTTTTTTCCGAATAATGTAGTCATATTTCAGAATTTACGTTTCTAGCCAGTTGAAAGATTGCCTTTGTCTGTTCAGTTCATCTGCTACTTCATGATTGCAAACATGGCCAATGCTCTTATTACTTTTTCTTCAGTCTACAGGTACCAAATCGTTTCAATTCAAAGACTCTGTTATATTGTAAAACTTCGAAGTATTTCATGAAGTTTATTAAAAGTCTCTTTGAACATAATGTATCTATCTCAAGCGGAGGACTTTGAAGGTGAGTGAATGAGGGAAAGACGGAAGACGTGAGCACCATTCCTCTACCATTGTGGTTAATCGGTTTAGGGTCATGTCCACCGTTCTCTAGAGGTACCGCCTTGTGAAATCGGAAGGAGTCGCACAGGTGCCTCGGCCCCGACCGGGCATTTGAAGGTGGAAAACTTAAAACATGGGATAAAGAAGTTGCATTTCCTGTACTATTAGCTGGTATTCGAGAAGGAGCCCCCACTCATTTACAATGCCTCTAGAGAATTGTTTTTGTTAACATTTGAGGAAAATCTGATGCTTTGAAGTGCGGACAAAGAACTCTAAAGGCAGTGTCTCATAGGGACAGGGAAGGTAGGAAAATATCTGTCACACCCATTTTACTGAAGCACTGCATACCTGAATGATAAAGCTACAGTCTACGATACGTTAAATGAATGAACTATGAAAAGTTTTGATAGGTACAAGTAGGATATTCTAGCACTGGAGAATCAGTTTTTGCCAGTCTGAGTTTAATAAGCGGCAGAGATGAGTTTAATAAACGGCTTTTTTCTATTGATTAGTATGTATTTGTATTGTAACCTGGGAATTTGAGCCCAATAAGTGGCTGAGTTTAATAACCAGCGAGTTTAATGAGAGGCGAGTACGGTGGATCATCTATGTGTAAAATCGAAATAGATCTGAGCAATCAATTTCAACAATCTTACAAAATGACTAGAAGTATAAAGCAGGCGTACTAAAAATGTATTAAGTTTAAAAGAAGAAATCTTAAAACGGGCTGCAATAACAATTGGCATTCATTAAAAATGCTTATTCTTTTATAACATTGCTGCAGGTATATTATTTTATTCGCAGCAAATTACATGTTAGCAAATGTTAAGATTTATCCATGTTTATTTACACTCGCTATATATTTTTAGCTTTTCCATTGTCTTGCTATTAATTAAGGAATGAACTTCTGTTAAAAAAGTTTGATATAAAGGTGATTAAGTGAATTATGGATAACTTAATATAAGGAGTATGGAATGGTAAAGGAAAGATTTCATCGCAGCATATTATGCACATGATGATCTTGAAATTGTTTTGGTAACGTTTGGGTAAAATTTATCCCAAAAGCAAAACGCCAAGAATACCGCATTTAAAAATTCCGCGACTCTGGTTTAGCACTTAATTCATTTTACGTACTTTACTTGTTGTATGTAGAAGCTTTGAAAGAATTGCGAGTATGCATTTATGAAGTAAGAAAGCTAAACCTAAAATTAAAGGGACCCCTATCCCTCAAAAAAGTGCTAAAGAGAAAATATAGTTTTATTTTCCAGAAAACTCTTTTAAGTATATTTATACCTATAAATATATGATTTATATTACTAAAGCCTTGGTTTTACTTGTTCAGATTATTTTTAAATATGGAAAATAGTCGCAGTTTAAGAAATACTTTACAGTGCTATTATGCATGAAGCGATTTATGTATTTATGTTGGAGGCGAATAAATGAAAAGAAAGCATAAATAATTTTTTAACAATTGCATTTACAGCTTTTGAATTTACGATAAAATTTATAAAATCCTGGCCATAACAATTAGTATGGTGTTTTTAAATCAAGGAAGTATACAAGGAAGAATTAAATTTTACTTTAGACAACAGAAAAGATCACAGCTATTGCTTCACTATATCAGCACATAGATAATTAAAGATTGAAAAGAGGCATAAAAACTACCATCAATTTTCTGGTTGATAAAAAAAAAAAGTCAATATATACTCAAAATAACCTGAAAAATGTGTAAGGCCGCTGTAAATCCCTTACTAATGAAAAGTGACATATCAGGACGAGATGCAAGTGTGGGTGGTGGAGAGAGCGAACTTTTGCCGCTCAGCATTTCTGACATTTCTAAGAGTACTGGAATTGCCAGAGCTCTAATGTGAAACAAAACGTCTAAAATGAAAGTTCATATTTCGGTACAGAGGAAAAGACCTCATAAAGAGAAATTTCTCCTGCTTATGACTGGATTACCAAGCAAGATGTTGTAAATGGCTTGGGAAGATAGCTATTACAGAGTGATATTCTATCACATATGTTGTGATAGAGTATTACCATTCTGGGTATCGAGGTTACAAATAACCCTATCGCAGTGTGAACTGAAAGCGCAGTAAGTTCAATAAATTTACCATACTGAAATCCTGTTTTCATTCACTGGACACAGAATTACATTTATTAGACCTATAAATTAAAGATAAAATATAAAAACATTCTTCGGATAATATGGAAATGATCGTTAAAAAGAGCTTGAAACACCTGCCTCTTCTTCGAAACTGATTTATATTGAACTATCTGAAGCTTGTTGCATAAATATGTAATAATAACCGATCAAGATATAAATGTAAAATTTAATAAAATTGTATTTAACTAACAAAAAGGAAAGAAAATAGTGAGTTTTTTTTAAATTTGCATCCTATCTAATCTATTTGGAGAAGAGCAGTGGAACGAAGTATTAAAAAAATAAAGAAAGGAAATACCTCGAGGTTAGCAGGAAACGTGAAGAATGTGCAATGCTCTCTCAGGGAATCTAGATTTCTCGAATACTCGCCGAGTGCACTACCGTTATACCAAGAAGGCGTGAGGAAAGTGGGGAAAAAATACCTTATAAAGTCATTGCAACTTTGAAATTACGGAGAATAAAAGCACAATTGCAATACCAATAAATATATGATTATTTAATGAAAAAATTGAAATGATAAGAAAGGTAAATTATTATTAAAATGCAATTAAACTGTAATTTTAAAAATGTGTCATTTGCTCCGTTCTGTTCCATAATATAGAGTAGAACGCGTACTGGGAATATGAGAAATACACTTCGATATTTCTCTTCTGTTTGGCTTAATTTCATACTGACTGTTTTCTGTTACATGTTTCCTCAAGTTAAATATGGTTAGCTGACCTGAAGTATTCAAATACCCTATCCGATTGGTAGATGGAACTATTTGTATAATATTATTCTTATCTTCAATCGCCCATCACGTTCTTTTTGTTTTCTTAATACAATGGTCCGAGTTTAGATTCTACTTTGACAAGTTATGGGAAACATTTTTGCTGCGCCGAACGGGTTGATAGCTCATTATATTTAACTTCTCTTCCCAAGAGTATGTTTAAGAGGTTTATTAAAACTACAAAGCGTGGTAAATAAAGTGGTATTCTGGCTGAATTATAGTTATATAAAATGATTTGAAACATATATTATGGAATTTTAGGGATACCAATGAATAATGATACACTTTTTGGCTAAAATAAAAAAAAATATTACAGCAGACTGATGAAAAACTGGATGATCTCGTGATCATCTTCGTAACTTGAACAGTAACAAAGTTAAAAAGATTATCACACGAGTAAACTAGGTAATCATAGTTACAGATTTTTTCGTACGGTTTCAGCATCTTAAAATGATAAATAACGGGTTCTCCGTTGTACCTCTTCCACCCCGATTTCTCCTTCTCTTCTTCAAGGAGCAGAAAATTCTGAACGAAGCTGGAAAGAGCTAAATAAACATAATAGACCAAATGAATAACAGGAACCAAAGACGAAATGAACGTAGATAGTCCCATCTATTGAGCAAAATAAATATTAAAAGAATAAATCAAAGCTAAGATACTTTAAAAAAACTCTGGGAAAAACTTAATTAGAATTATAATATCATTAACTAATACAGGCATAATTTTGTGAATATAGAAAGCATCAAGGAAATCTAAGTTAACAAATGAAATTAATATTTCATAGCGATAGTAAAAATAATTTTAAAATCATAGTTAAGGGACTGAGTATCGATTAGGATTTTTAGAAGCCCCAAGCACTTGAAAGAATTTGATGTATCCACGTATGTTTACGCCAGTTTTTTCCTCATATCTTATTTATCTCTGTTTTGGTTTAACTGCGCGATGAATTCCATGATCAAACCGGCAATGGAAAAATGGTGCCTTCTTTCTTAAATACCTAAGGACCTTCTTGTGGTCTCCCATTTCCTTGATGCCTTAAGCATGTGCTTATATTGCTTAACGGCTAATCCAACCCTGTCCGTCTTGAAGATGCATACATACTTTAAGCAAGTCTTTCGACCACTGTTCAAAAAGGCAGAAATTATCATAAAATTGCCCACATCCTTATCTTAAATCTTACCACATCCTATCTTGGAAAAAGCAACTTTCTTAAAGTTGGGGCAAACTTTATACCGGAACGTAGATCTGCAAGTAGAATTTTGATTTATTTACTGATGAAAGTAGCAAACAAAATCCTTTCACATCTGTGCACGGGCATAAAAATGGCCACAGTGTTTCGAAAGTTACTTTTCGAAAATTAGAAACTGATCTTCGTTGGGATGGGGGTAAATTTATGCTGGGGTACTTTTAAAAAGAGTTCGGTCTTTTCGAATAGTGGGAGACTTTATAAAGGTACCTATTATAAAGACTATATGTGTTACATATAGACTTACATAAAGGTACTTATGTAAAGGCTCCTTTATGAAAGCGTCCCTTATGATTAGCTATCAAAGATTTATTTATTTACCTTCCTCTAACATAGGATTTGTATTATGTACTATCTGACAGCCCAAAGCTCACTGACAAAGACTAAATTCTCCAAGAAATAAAATCAGGCATAAGATCCTAAATAGTAAAACAACGTATTTTATTGATGCGAGAGAAAGTATCTGAAAGTTGAACTTTCGGGAAATTTTAGAAATTTTGAAAACTACAGTAGAAAAAGATTGGAATGACAACAAGATTGTCGTGGTTGATTTAATAGTAAAATGTCTTTTATGGTGCCAAGAATAGGAAAGCTTTCTAAAGTCCTTATCAAAATACCTGGAAAAGAAAAGCATCTGTCAGAGCTAAGAGAATTCAAATAATTGAGTTGATGCGTAAGAGAAAATTGCAAAGAATTATACCTTGAGAGCACGATGTACAAAGGAGAATGATAAGATCTGCATGGTGAATGAAGCAAATACAGAAATATTAATAAAAAATAACAACATTAACTATCAAATTTATTTTAGGTAGCAAGAATATTAAAGATAGGAAGTGAAAAGTTAACTGGGAGATATAATTTTAGATGCGAACTAAATGACTGAATCACCTGAATGCATAATAGATCAAATACATTTTCAATTCTTTTTCATGCCATCAAAAAGTGAGAAAATTTACAAAACGCAAAAAAGCTAAACAGAAAATACAGTAATTGCTGTCCAGTTTAAGGGGTTTCCCGCCTTTTTTTTAATTATTTTTATAATTTGACATATGTCTCTTCTGTATAAAGTGAAATAAGCCTTTATATATATATATCTAAGGTAAGGTAAACTCAAGCAGAGAAGTTAGGAGGCTACTTTCTATTAATTTTTCTCATATATTTAATTGGATAAGTAACGTATTAAGATAAAGCTTCCGGGAGAGCTGCCTGCCTGATTATTTCGCAGATGATTTTCTGAGTGAATATCGTTCACTTTACATGTGGAAGAACTACGGAAACCTCATGCAGTCAATCTGCTTAACCGCAAAGAATAAAACTCAGGATGAAGTAATTTTAGGGATAATTGCATTTAATAACTTTGCTTTCTGCATTTCTGCACACTTGGGCTACATGTATATAGATCGTTTTTTAGTATGAATTTGCACAAAATTCCTCATAACCTACAAATTAAAATATTTGGTGAGGTGAAGTTAATAACATTTGCAAATATCAACCTTTCAACTGAAATTTTATCTGAAATTTTATTTTCCGATCTGAAGGTAAAGCAAATTAAACAAAAATGGAAGCGATTAATATGTGTTTCATGTTTTTGTTTTCCTAAGCTAGTGTCGCATTTACTAGCTATTTCTTCACTTACTACTGAAGACAAGCTTGAAAGATATGATAGAAACATAATTCTTCAGAGATAGGGTCGTCAGAATCTTACAGATTACGTGTATTTAAGTAATATTGAGTTATTAAAATACATAATTAAATTAAATCATAAATAAAAACAATTTGCTTATGTTTATGCAAAGCAGTTACTCTAATTTTTTATTTGCTATGAACTATTTTTGCGATATTACACTATCTGAAGTCAAGACGATTAAATCTTATATTTTCACTTGTCCATCTTCATGCCACTTGTCTTGCACATTTCACGTGCACATCATGCAACAGTTCTGAATCTAATAAAAATTATCTCTTAAATTACTGGCTTTGAGTTCAGATTTAGTAACTCTCACAAATATTTCCCTAAAGATCAAAATTATAATTCAATAGTTTCTAGCGAGATAAAATTTTTTATTTGAATTGCATTTTAAATATAACTCATATCAAAATTGCAAAATTCACTTAGACCAAAAATTCGTGTAAGTACATTCTTCAAATTAAAGTTGCTGAATTTAAGCAGCCATTAGAATTTCTATAAGAAAGAACAATGCATATTAATTTAATTTAATTATTTATGCACTTTTTAAAAAGCCAAAATTTACTCTGAAAGATTTTTTTTTCTATTCGAAAAAATAATGATTTTATTAAATTATGTATGGCAATCTTCTCACGTCAAAAAATAAAGAGCCAAACAAGAATTTGAAATATTGTATCAGCAACGGCAAATTAATAACCAAACTTAATGTAATGTTTTGCATTTGGGAACAACTGTCATTCGGAAAACTTTTATGCATTCAGTTCCTGAGTTAGAAATCCGTTTCGTTTCAGCAAGATATCGGATTCTTAATCAAATTTGAGAAGAAAAGAGATTGGTTCATGTTTCGGGATGTGACAATGCACTCTCACCGATTCTCTAGCTACATGCGGCTAATTTAATTTCTAAGGCTGAATCCATTAGAACCGAATCTTGATTTTCGAGAAACCTTTCTTCTTTCAGTTTCCCTTAGCTTGCTAATACAATTTACATGTTATCCACTGCTAACAGGAAGAAAATAAAATAAACTCAGCATAACTATGTTTTGTTGAGGTCGGATGGACACACGTCAGTTATCGTAGAATATACAAAATATTTAATAAAAAAACACTTATGTACTAAACTGATTTAAGTATTTGCTTATATGAGTTTAACTCTTAAAGCGACACAGGTTATTTGTAAATCCTAAAAAATATTAATTCCCTAATCTTGTGGAGAAACCTTGAAGTATTTGTTAATTTAACTTATATTAGTGAAGAGTACATTTATTTCAATTTTCTTTTATGAATTTTATGCCTCAGTAAAATTTACAGTAAAAAAACTCTGCAATTAGTAAAATTAAACGTCTTGATATATCACAGTACCAAAGAATAGTGAATAATAAATTCAGTGCAGCTAAACGAACAGATCCTATATAAATCAAGACATTCGGCAATTAAATGAAAATAATATGCACCAACGAGTTAAAAGAAACGCGAAAATCATATATGCAGAATTGCAAATTAGCATAAAGAATTGATTAATAGGTGGCTAATTGCCAGTCATAAAATTAAATTTACTTTACACTCACAGAATAACAAGCACAACGCGAAAGTCAATTAAAATTGCTTAAATTCTTTCCAAATTTATGAATTTACTTTATTTTTAAAGTTAGAATTCCATTTTCAACAGGGAGGTGGGAAAAAAGAAAGGAAAAAGGGAAGAGGAAAAGACCCGGTTTTACAATTATTACCCTGCTTTTGTTTGATATTCATGTATTGTAATCAAGCAATATATCGTTAGTTGATATTAGTTACTAATGAGACAAACCATTTAGGTCTATGGATTTCATCGCTTAAATACATAAAATTATTGTTTTAAATATTACATACAAAATTACTAAATCTAAATGAAGGTATCAAAAAAAAATAAAAAAGCGAATGAAATAATGAAATAGGCGAAAAAAAAAGGAGAAAAGTGGTTCATCCAAAAGCTTGAATTTTACAATGTGCCCTTTTTAAATATTAAATCGCTCACCCGTGCCCGAGTGGATGACTAAGGTTTGACACTCATCGCTGAATAAATACAAGTTCTAGTGGTATGGGTTTTCCCCGGGTTTCTTCGTATGTTAAGAAAATATACGCCAATATCCCTTAAAATATGCTCCACAAAAGTACCCTATATTTAGCAAAAAATCCTTTAGTGCTTTGCCTTAATAAATATAGGGTCCGGCAAAAAATGTACATACAAACGAAAATTCTTTATTCTGTGTTAATACCGAATTTAATAATATATTCATGCATATCAAAGACTAGTTTAGGTTTAATACCTGTTCAATTAATAAGAGGTCTTAAATTATTAAAATGGTGGCCATCAGCGGCCAGACATTTAACGCAACGGTTGCTTGCACAACATTGGTTAGTGTGTCCGCTGAGATGTCTACACATGTCGTCCTTCAAGGTACTTCAAGACCATTTTGATTCACTATCATACGTCATTCATCACATATTGCAGTCATGAGAGTACCTACATATGTTGAGCAAACTCCATACTACATTTTATTATGGTAACTTTGTTCAACTTCGAAATCGATATGCAGATATGTTAAAGTTTGTATACATTTTTCCGAAGTACCCTGTATGTAATATAATGGAAATAAAATGTTAAATGCAATAATAAGTACGTGACATTTTACACTTTTTTCTTCTTTTTTCAACTTTTTTATCCATAAAAAAGCATGTTGCTAGATTTGTCGTTACTTCTGCTTCGTTATAATAAATACAAAACTAACATTTCCCTTTTATATACAAAATTCCTATTTTTATCACTACACCTCTAATGTTAAATTTTAGGTGCTAAACTTTTCTAACTAAAGATAGCTTCTAATAGTATGGTAACTTTATCACATTCGCATTGTTCGATTTTGCAAGATTACTGTTTTCGGCTGAATTATTTGATCTATACAGTGTACTATAATTTACCTGTAAGAACTACATACTAGTTACGAATCTGCGATTTGGAGTTATTGAGTTTAACGCAAATTTTTGCTTGAAGGCTTGCTTGAATTTAAATATAAATAACTTAAAATAAATTTTGATTTTAAGAGCATCAAATTTCATATTACTAATTTGGTTAAGATTTTATTCAGGATTCAGGCCACGTTTACAAAATCTGTATTAGTAATTTTTTATGCGGAAACTTTATTGGTGATAATTAAGAATTTGAATAAAAAAAAACAAAGTGAAGCCGTGATCGTCAATATAGAATATTCAAAATTAACATAATATATAATAAATAATATCATAATGTCATTCTAATTAATGTTTAAAGTTTGTACCAGTAATTTTGAGGGCTTCCCCCTAAAGGGAACATTTGCTGAAATTATGATTAAAAAAAGTTGTAAATGACTTTATTACTGCTACGTTAATTTATTTCATCTCATTATTTTAGTATCTGCCTTTACTTGTTGGTGCTACTTCCTTAAAAACGCTTTTCTTGCGATACATTAGCTACATTTACTTCTTCTTTCTGCCCTTACGTCATAATATTATTAAAATCCAGAAAAGATACATTCAATTAATATTTTCCCATAGCAAATTCTTTCTGGGTTTAATTTTTTTGTTATGGATATACTTTCGTTAAATACGTTACATGCTGCCCTTTAAAAT
Source organism: Stegodyphus mimosarum (assembly GCA_000611955.2). Lineage (NCBI taxonomy): Eukaryota > Metazoa > Arthropoda > Arachnida > Araneae > Eresidae > Stegodyphus > Stegodyphus mimosarum. Next base: position 38,010 of record KK118336.1, on the reverse strand, counting down.
TAAATTTCTCTTCATAATTCATATTTCTTTCTCCTTCTGTCACTGCATATATATGTATTTGTTTACTAAATTAAGCACACATATATACGTGAATGTACACTCTCAATCTCTACATTTAAAAGTTCAGAAAAAATATTGGTAATGTACAGTTTTCATAAATTTACAGTTTCAGTTCAGATTATTTTTAAAATGCATCATTATTAGGCTAGTTTAATTGGCATTCAATTGAAAATATCATAATAAGCGTGTTGTTATGAGAAAGTTTGACTGTATTGCACTACGAAACTGAGGATTTTAAAATGCCATCGAGGTTGTTCGATCAGGAAAGAAGCCGGAGCTTTAATAGTTTTTCTTTAATCGAGTTTCAGATCAACGTATTACTTTAAAACTCACGAATTCATTATGAAACGTTCTAAGCTAGAATTTTCAAAGCTACTCAAAAAACTGCAGTTTTCTGATTTGGTATTATTTTCGATACGGGTGGCTTCATGCATCCAAGGTGAATCATTTCTTCTGCAAATAATGATATAAAGTGGATTCCTGTTTGTTTTGTACGTTGGCGCAAGTGCAAAAGATTCGCCAAAAATACTCACAAAATAAAAAAAAGGTAGCAGGAAATGAGAGATATTTGATGTGCAATGATTGATATTATCTAAGGACAAATTACATAGTACACGCTGTTTGATACGAAGTTTTTCATAACAACTTCCTATCTTTAACGCTATATCTGTGTAATTTTCAAGTTTGAAATCATGCAGAGACGGTGTTACAACCACTTTTCAGGTGTTACAAGCTTGTCGCGATCATACAGGAAGCTTATTTTTTGGTGGGGAGGGGATTAAAAAAGACGGCAGTATGAAATGCTTCAGCATCGTCACGGAAGAAATGTCAAATTATCAGAGCATTGTAAAAAGAGTGAAAGAGCATAAAGTAAAAATTAAATTTGGAGTGAGTCTTGATTCTTCCCAAGAACATCAAAACTTAAAAAATAACTTCCTGTTACATTTAGGCCTGTTGCACCACTCAAGTGCACCAAGTATCAAGAAGATAGTAACTCCAGATTTACGCTTCGGAGATTAATTGTTAATACTTTATGGATTAATTGTTCTAGCTTCCTGCACAATATTATATAAAAAACGTGGGAAAATTTTAATAAAATAAAACACTGTTACCAAACTGATTGCAACATATTTGACATAAATATTTATTAATGTACTTTATTTATAACATACTTTTCTTCACAAAAACTAGTAAAATACACTTATTTTGGAATAAATACCTGAGTTTAAAACTGTTATGCCAATTTTTACGCTGCATGAGAAATTAAATGTGTCTGTTCTAAAAGCAGTTTTAAAACTTCTGTCTTTAAAATGGTATAGAATTATATTTATAACACAATGATATAAATTTACATGAAGTTTTACTTTTCCAAAACGGAAGATGCGCATTGACTTGCAGTGTGAGTAAAAGAGAAGCTTTAAAAAATATGTTAGTTTTGTAAAATTAGCATTTATGCTAAATAGTCAGAAATCAGAGCATAAAAATATGAGCATGATATCTGTAAATGCTGTTTAACAACACATCGCAAAGGAAAGCAATAAACAAATTACTTCTTAAATTGGAAATATCAGACAGGGATTACTTGAGATATACATGTCTTAAAATTGCGTCCTCGTAAGAATCGACAGATAGGAATTCTAAGCTAGAAGATTCTGTCTTTCTAACCATTAAGTCAAATAAGGCGGGCAAATAAGGCATTACAAAATAAGGCGGGGGGTGGGAGTTATTGATGAAAACTCATATGCTAAATTTATTTTTATTTCAATACAATTTTGAAACCATTATGTAACAAATTTTCAAATACCTATTGGTAGTTTTCTCTAAATTTTTCAATTTTTTATTGAAAAATTCAAATTATTTTTATACTAGGAACAAATGGTGACGGTTGAAAGCTTAATTTACTTGATTCTTTTTGCCTGGTGATGTCGATTCCATAGCTGCTGGTATATACCTACGTTGTAAGTAAGCTGCAAATTGCAAATATTTGAACATTACAATGCGTTTAAATAAATCTTTCTTAATAATGTTTATTATTTGCAAAATTTCATCTTTCTGTAAAATATGTTAGAACTTTTATTCCTGAAGTATGTCTAATATTATATTTTTGCAATATCTGAATTTTCTGAAAAATGCTATGCAATTACTCATATTAAAATTTATATGGAAATCGAAATATTTATCATCCCGTTCAGCCTTTTTTTTTCTAGCTACTGAATACCACTGAAGTAGCAAGAATGCTGAGCTGCTAACTGCGCGTTACTGTATTCAAGCAGCGCTAACAAAAGACTAATGCTATCCTCTTGAATTAAGGATCCTATAACTAGGAACCTGAAGAAAGTATTTTTAGATTTTGAACAGACGGGCAAAAATTGATCATAAATTAGGTTCGGTAGACCTTTGGAGGGAAGTGAGATAGCAATTTGCTGGAAATTTTTAAATACTTTATTTAACTCAATTTGATCAAATTTTCAATATTTGGTTAGTTCATACTTCATTGCTTGGACAGAGTAATTTGTTTCACTTTATTGGTGTAATGGAATGTATGAAAATTTGATACTAAAGATGTTGTCCATAATAATCCTTCACTCAGATCTTTACAAATATATCTTAAAAGCTGTGAAAAAGAATTAGAACTTACCAGCGCTTCCAACAATTCTATCATAGATGTCAAGAGACTAGGACTGATTTCACGTTACCTGGACAAGCGGAAAGGAATCTACCGCGCGACAACCGTCCTCCACCATACTTTCCCATCAACTGTTTCTCCGGATTTGGATCATCTAGGGGAGACTGCAGTCAGATAAGAAGGTCAGCCTCAATTCAAACGATTCATCTTGGGGAAGGGAAAAGAAGTTAGGGACCATTTATTGCAGCCTTAATTAGGCTACTGAACTACCTCTACGACCATCAAACCTCATCAAAAGCTTTAGCCACTAAACTGGTACTAAGCTGCACTCGCAGACGTTTCTGTTGGTAATTACGAAGGATACCTCATCGGCTTTTGCTCCGTTATTACCGCCTCTCTCACTCCCCGCAGGACTACGAATCCCTTCCTATATTGTTAAAAACCCATCCCAAGTCTGTAGAGCGTTAAGTTTCGTCTCCTAGCTTTAGAACTACGACGTTTGGGGCATGTAGAGCTACTTCAAATGTTCCTCCGTATTCCCTGTTTGCCTTCTGGCATAGGGGTCCCCTTTGCTATTTATGCCCCCATTCTCAGTTGGTACCGTTTAAATTTATGACTTGGAGCGCTGAGGTCCCGGAGAGAGCATCAATCTTTCTGCCAGTTTAACAGATACACCTTTTCAGTGGACTAACCGCCAAAAAAGAACTCGGAGGTGCAGGCATTGACGGGATGGGGATAACACGCACGCCTCTTTTGAAGCAGATGTATTCACCTCCGATATCGGTTACAAAGGAAATATAAAGTCAGCAGTATCGATATCAGATTGCGATAAATTTGACAAAGAAGCTTCCAAAACTGAAAGAAATACTTTGACAAAACAGACCTAATGGAATTTCATTACATAAAAATGATAATAAATGTTTTCCTAGAAATAAAAGGTATTGTTTCTTATTTGCAACACAAATCGCTTAGCTACTATTTCAGTTCTTGAAGTTGTCCAGAGGATCTATACATTTAACCCAAGAATGAGAGTATTTGTCAAAACTAAAATAGCACTAGGAGTCATTTTAATTGCTCTCATAAAACATTCATTTTACAGGTAAAATTTGACAAAAGCTCTTTCATGAGATATTTTGAGAAGGAAAAGTACGTATACAGAAATAAAAATGCCCTTTAAATTACTCACAATTTCAAAATCGTTAAAAATATAGTAGCTGGTATAATTTGCTTGTATTTACAGAACAGATATAAATAACGTATTAATATTTAAAAACACAGTTAATTGTTTTAAACATTTTATTTAAACTTTTAAAATAAGACATAAACACCCGTAGAAAGGACGCGATAATGCATTAAGAAAAAGGGAGACCGTTATTCTATGTAATAATTTCTTCTTTCAAATAAATGTCTGCCACAAAAATATGAAACAAATTTACTGTATTATTTTACCATATATAAATTTTGATTTTGTTGCAATTCAGTATTCATCTATATTATTATAATGCCTGAACAGATGTTTTTAATAAATGTAATAGTACTTCACAACAACAAAATTCAGCTGTCTGAAATAAAAATAACTTCCGTACTTTTAATACTATAAGTATACCCTTATGTTTCATAAAATGTCAGTTATGATGTTTTACAATAGACGTCAAAAGTATAATCCTCAAGTAATAAGAAATTCCAAATGGAGGAAAAAAATGTCTTAAAATGATAGGACGAAATTAATTACCTACTCAATAACAACATTCCTTTCTCACACTTAAATAGCCTACTACAATTATCAAATGCCAATATCTGGCATTTAGTCTTTTCACACCGTTTGCCTTTTTGGAAACTGCCAAATTATATTTAAAAAATTACTAGCTTTTGTCTAGAAGGAATTTCTTCGTGAAGACCGTTTTTCTTTTTTTGGATTGGGGGAAGGTGAATTTAGAAAAAGGATTTCGATATGAGAAGATCCTATGTTTGAAGAAAGAGATGCCTCAACGTTATCCCTTCTTCACATTCAAATGATAAACTTTCTTCATACGGAGGAGAATCGTAATTAGAGCAATCATCTGAAACAAGTACTTTTTTATTTTATCTATCTTCTGATTCACTTTCTTATAAATTATACACTATTTTCAACTCTCCACAATACCAAGATATGAGGACTGCATATAACCTCTCAGCATCATTTCGGAGGAAAGATGATTCAGAAATAATTTTTCACTATTTTATGGTTTATTGTACGTATAATTTAAAAATAACTTGCATTTGATAAAATAATTCTACACTCATTACCGCAACTAGAAAACTGCCGCTTTCCCAAGCTGGGTTTCCTAAAGTAAAAGCATTATCAAAAGACTGTTCCATAAACTTATTACTAATAACTACTTAATAAACTGATTGCCTGGAGCCGAATAAATTGTAAATTAGCTATCCATATTGCCTTCGTCATTTTCCCACATCAGACACGTCATTTTCCCACGTGATTTCCTCTTCCACACTAGAAAAAGTCTATTTTCAGTGCCTATTAATCCATGAAAGTTATAAATATAAAAGTATCGTATTCACTGCATAGTTATTTTAATAACGTGTTTGTGTATTGTGGCTTTAGCTAAGTATATTGTTACATTAACAGTAATTTCATAAAAGAATTCTGCTCTTATATGCTTAATGCATAACTGAAACGGCATATTATACTCTTTAAAATATGTAAATATAATCTTGTACCATGAAACAGCGTCTGTATTACGAAATATAACATGTCATACAATTTAAGCACCAAACTGCTATGTGCACAAGTTGACCATTGCACATTTTAGAAGTAACAAATAACTAAAACTCGGTTTACCTTTTATTGTACTACACAAATATACTCACCCACTGAATTACTGTTAAGTTTATAGAGTCATTAGGTTATTTTGGAAGCAGGAGAGATGCAAAATGAGCAACGTCTTCCCCGGGAATCGAACCACGGAGCTCTCGGTTACGCGTCGAGCGTGCTGACCACTACACCACGAAGGCATGCATGAAAGGCGGGAGAAATACTTTATATACCCCCTTTTAAAGGGCGACTGGGGATTAGGGGCCCCAATCGCCAAATCTTGGTGGTGGAGAATCATCATCCATCACCTTTTAGTTCGAGCGCCACTGTAGAGATATTAAGTTATTTCGAAGCAGACGAGATGAAAAATGAGCAACGTTTTCGCCGGGAATCGAACTACGGACTTCTCGGTTACGCGCCGAGTCTGCTGACCACTACACTACGAAGGCATGCGAAGAAGGCGAGAGAAATACCTTATATACTCCCCTCTTTAAAGGGCGACTGGGGTTTTGGGGACCCAGTCGCCAAATTTCGCAGGTGGAGAATCATCATCCACCACCTTTTTAGTTCAGGCGCTAGTGTAGAGACATTAGGTTTATTTTGGAAGCAGGAAGGATGAAAAATAAGCAACGCCTTCGCCGGGAATCGAACCACGGGCCTCTCGGTTACGCGTCGAGCGTGCTGATCACTACACCATGAAGGCATGCAAAGAAGGCGGGAGAAATGCCTTATAAGTTGTTGAATTGCTACATTATGCTTCAAAACTGTTACTGCACAGTGTATCATAATTTAAATCATACCATTGCACTATGTTGAATTACCATATAGCATATCATATTTAGCTTCTAAAAGTCTAGTTTTGCAAAATATGACCACAAATATTACTATAGTCTTGTATTAAAAATGGATTAACGTATGGCATATATTGTAACAGTATAGTATATAGTATTCTTATAGTGTTTTGAAACAAGCAACTGTAGCATATACTAATTCAACTGTAATGAAGCAGAATGGATAACACCACTTGAATACCGATAGTTCAATGCAAGTTCAAATCCAGGTAAATAAGTAGCCTATACAGATGTTTACACGTTTTCTCCCCATATGCTACATGAATATGAGCTAGTTTCTCAACGAACGTCCTCAAGAATGTGTTTTTCCCATTAGATGCGTACCCTGCATTCATTGCCATAATCAAAAGACCCGTTCTAATCCAAATTGCGCAGGAAAATAACAGGTTTAATGATTGTGCATTTTTAAAAGAAAACTAAAACTCTGTTCTTTGTTATTGCACCATGTAGAAATGTAAGATATTATATTATTGAATTAGTGTGTGATTATATCAGCGCATAAATTGTCACTGCACTTACTGAATTAACGTATGAATGTACCACTGCAATCCGTATTAATGTTATTAACATTTTCGTGAATCTGTTGCATTGCTGCGTCACGTTGATTTAAAAGAGTAACCCATATTGTTCTAAAAAGAAGTTACAATACAGCATCTTGCGCCTGTAATATACTACTGTACTCTTGTATCCATATTAAGTCCTATTAGTGTATCATGTAACACTTTTTTACAGAATGAAAGGCAATAGCAAGCAAAATAAATCAGATTATTTATTATACTGAAGTATCTGCAAATTTACCTATTATTGCACCACAAATTTATATTTAGACAGAATTCCTAATGGAATTCTATTTAACGTTGTTGCATTATACACAATCAAATCTCGATTAACAGGGATTTCTCTGAAAAAAGGTTGAGTTTGTTTTCAGTATAAAATAGATTGGATAACAACAGTGATAGCAAGTATTGTCCCAGTGTGTAGATATTGCTTTTATCTGCAGCAGGATTTAGCTTACATAATCTAAACATAACAGTACATAACATAAAAATTGTTATTAAAGCATCCTTTAAAAATAAATTCTAAATCGTAAAAATAAATAAATAAATAAATACATAGCCACCTTTTGCTCTCCATGGACTCCTATCGAAAAAAATTAGAAGTACGTGCAAAAACAATTCTGTGCATTTTGAAGATTGTTCACATTTCAACTTCTGATTTAATTTAGATAACCAAGTGAACTTATTGTCTGAATCAAACTGCTTAAAAATATAGGGAAATAGTAATATTAATAATAGTTTTCTGTTAATTATTATATAGGTGTCCATGTCTTTTTTTAATGCTTTTTTATTTTTATTATTTTTTTTCCCCTTTTCCATGTCTTTTTTATAATACTGTCAGATTAACCATGATTTGGGGTTAATCATGGACATCGTTCCCAGTTAATAAAAAGTCTACTGCTTTATTATATCATAGCGCAGCAGCTCTTAAACTTTTTTCCCTCAGCGAGCTAAAAAATTCGATCACAGCTACTCTTTAAGTGATTTGAATGCGAAAAGAAAGAAGAAAAAAGAGTTCAGTTTTACCTCTGTTTGTCTTTAATACAGTATATGAAACCATTTGTATGAATTTTTCATTGTTTCCTTCATGTTATAAGGTATTTTTTCCGCCTTCGTGTTGTAGTGGACAGCACGCTCGGCGCGTTTTCGAGAGGTCTTTGGTTCGAGTTCCGGCGAGGGCATTTAGGATTTTAACTCTACAGATGATGGAAACATTTACATAAAAATAGATTAAATGTATGTTATAAAATAAGTTTAAAAAATTTGATCGATTAAACTAAATTAAAATTTTAATCAATTAAATTTAGATTAAAAATTAAAAATAAATGTTAATTTTTTACTAATTTTTGAATCTGAATCAGGTATATTATTACATAAAAATTAGCTTTTTTTTTGACAAAATTCGTTTCATTAGATGGACAACCCCAAATATTCAAGTTGTTGGTTACGCCCTTGATGCTGAGTACCTTACACCATGATGCGAGACATATTATAATTACTCACAACAGGCAGCTCTAAATATTATAGTTATTCATCACAGCCAGATGAGTTGTACAGTGTACAGAAGACAATATACAGTATACTGAGCTGCATTGTTTCTCAAGAGATGGAAAGGAAATCACAGTACGGTGGGAAATATTTGCCAGCTACTACAGATACAATGATGACGTTATGCAGAATGTTAGTGCTGCACGAAATAAATAAACATTTTGCAATCAAGTGATCTTTGAAGACGTAAACATTTTGTTTTAATTTTGTAAATGTTCTCATATAAATTTTCTCCAAAATATTAGAGTTATTAATTTGACTGTTAACTTAATAAGTAATTTAAGCATAGAGCATAGTGTAATACACGTTTCATGATATTCTCAATTTTGCACTGCTTCTTTTGCCAATGCAGCTTAAGCTGATGTATACCTTCGTAACACACAAACATGTTAAGAAGCATGTTTCAAAAAGTCCTTCTTGCATGCTTTTAATTAATATTCTTTCAGTTATAATCCTTATATCATAGTGTTAGGAAGGTTTACCTACATAAAAAAATGCAAATACATGGATGGATTGGAAATACTTACCTTTATCACCTAGTTTTTTATATAAGCAGATGTTGCTTATATTTATTTATACATATTATAAATTTACTACCAAAATCTCTCCACTTTAGAACAAAGGACCAGAAAGGTCTACATTGATTAAAGAAAAAAAAAAAAAAGCCGGAAATTTCAGAGGTATAATTTAATGGGTCAACGAATAAACATAAATACGTTTCTGTCTGAGACAAAATAGAAACACCACCTAAAGGAAACCAAACACACCCACGTTGATGACTAATATCCACGCACATCAATATTTTTCGCGATCAACATGCTACGGAATTTTTCGCTCTTTTAGAAATCACTCAGAACACAAGGAAACTTTTACACTAAGATGCGCGGAAGTGATAATGTCACAGATGACAGCTAATGTAATTTAGATGGCAAAAGGAAAATTTTACTTCATATGGGCGGAGATGCTGAAGCATAAGGATGTCTTGCACATGGAAGCAATGGTAATTGCATTTTGATCACTAAGGGCGTTATGTTGTTTTAAGGTATCTTCTCATTATGCTACAGATCGTCTTTATTTTCTGAAATCTGCGTTCATTCAACCATTATTTCTAGCTACTAGTTGCATATGTTGTAAGGAAATCGCTATTTTTGAGAAAAATGTTTCATAAACGAATAAATATTCTTAATACTTGGGTGGTAACAAGCCAAATAAAAATTACATTAATAAGTGAAATTATTGAAGCAGTAAATTCTATACTAAGTATGATTCCACAGGAAAACTAGTATATTAAACTCAGTAGCTTAGAC
>KK118336.1:0-26052 GCA_000611955.2 Stegodyphus mimosarum | reverse complement strand
TTATTCTTCGTATTGAAAGGGGGGGATTTTATGCCACCATCATTAATCTTCATCGGCCACCCGGGGTGGTTGGCAGCCATTGTGGACGTTGACAACGTCCCCGCCGAGAAAACCGCGGGGACGTGAATGGGGACCGGACCCAGGAGAGGTGGTAAGGAAGTCTTACCCATCAACACAAGCCCGCAACTACTGAAGAACTTTATATCTTAGTTAGGGAAGTAATAGTTGGGAATATACAATTTGCTAAATTTACGCCCCTTTTCACTGCACGTGACCTAAGAACTTCGTAGGAGAAGGGAGCTGCTTTTTGAACAAACATCTAGAATTGTAATTTAAGAGGATACGGAGGTATAATAATGTCATTAAACAGGAAAAATCTAATAATTCACATTTTCCTAACGAAAGGATACATATGTGTAGGGTAAATACATTTCAAGGACGTAAGCGATGTGTTACGCATTCAAATACCTACCAAACAAGTATAAAACAGGAACATTACAGTTTGCTTCTGTAAATAACTATGCACATAAATATTTGTTTTCAGAAAGAAATCAGTTTACATTTATACCGATTTACTTTTGATGAATGTACCTTTAATGAACACGCTTCTTTCGGCCAATATCAGCTTATTAAAAAAGTCATTAGGGCAGTATCTGGACAACATTTTCAGACAGGTATTTATGTTCTAAATTATACTATAAAATTTATATTGTAAGCTTTTAAGAATCTATAGAAACAATGCAAGTATGTGGTGTGCAATTACCACAACATGCTTCATTTTAACATTATTATTATTACGATATATTTAGATTTAATATTATTGCGTTCTTAGATGGAAGCATTTTTTTATCTTTTTTCTTTTTCTCACTATATCTAATAATTCTCTTTTGTCTTTCACTTCCTATTTTTTTTTTTTTTACTTATTTTTTTTTTTATTTTTTTTTTTTAGTATTAAAGTTTGAAATGAAAATCAGAATAAGAAACTCGTTTGTTTAATTAATTAATAATTTTTTAATGGTTTATAAAAATAATAAATTTGACGGCAAGCTTATTTTTAAGCTCATAATTTAAATTCTTTGTAAAGATCAAGTAAATTTTTAAATGCAATTTTTATATTCACTATAAAAAATCCCTTTCTCTTCCTCTGGTTTAACTTCCTTTTCTAAAATACTATACCGATTCCTAATATTGCTCTGTTACACAAATGTTTTCTGCTATTTTTTAAAACTAATAAGATATGTAATATCATTCAGTCGCCATGCCTTATCTTTCAACTTTTACTGACTAAAAACCTTCAGAAAAGCTTTACGAAAATTAAAGCTTAAATTAAACTTAAAGTTTTAATTTAAAATAAAATAAAATTTAATTTAAAATAAATTTTATTTAAAACAAATTTTAAATTAAATTAAAGCTACAATTTAAAAGCTTTTCGAAAATGAAAATAATTCGAGATAACCCGTAGTTCTACCCGTAGTTCTGTGCTTATATAGCTTAATGAGACAATACTATGACAAATCTATGGTTAGCTACGAAGGCTGAGACTAAATTTGCAAAAGAGCTTTGAATATAAACATTTTTGCAATCATAAATGGAAACTTTAATTCTTCTCTCCTCCCCCCCCCGTCTCTCAAAAAGCACAAATCTGATTAAATTACCACTTAGTAATTGTCAGAAATCCCAAGAAAAAGATAAGGCATAAGTAGCAAATGTATGAGATAAAGTGCGTAGAAGCTCATAATAACAATACAAAACAGGTGTAATAAATTTTACTTCTATATAGTATATAAACACATATGCATTTGAGTAATGGTGACGTACCGCGCACATTTATATCATAACCCTACATTTAGATGCATTTCACGCAGACAGTGTCAGAATGAAATTCCATATCTTTATTTTTATAGCATAGTGAAATGTTGTAAATAGCATTTTAAAATCTTTAGACTGTCACACCGTGCACAATCACTGCATTTTTTCAATTTATACATCATGCAAATTCCGGTTTATACATTATTGCTGCTATTTCGCAATAAATAACAACTAGACGTCATCTATAGAATTCAAGTAACGGTTTTGCAGAGCAATTCGGGTATTTAATGCAGCTTAAGGGATTCGGGGAAGAACGTGCAGCTGAAAATCGGAATTTTACTTGGCTGATTAATTTATGTTAAGATGAAAGTATGCATTTTGCCCCTTTTGTTTTGAAATCCAGGTTGGTGTGTCTTCTTTTAAACATAATCAAGTAACGCAGAGATGCTATATTCTGATTTTAAAAGAAAAAAAAATTACATCGGAAATTTCCTCAAATAACTGAGTTTATTTGTTTGATTATTTATTGCCGAACTAATTGCAGTGCTGCGATTTGTTGATTCGCTCTCTCTAATTGTTATGATCTTAATAGCAGCTAGTTCACTACATTGAGAGAAAACTAAGGCATTACTATCATTTTCAATATTAGCTTCTAGAGCTATTTAGAATGTTTTTGAAGCCGGGAAACATGAGAAATTAGTAATGCCCTTTGCCTGGATTCGAACATCCGATCTCCAGATTGCCAGCCGGACGTGCTTCCAATTACATCACGAAAGCAAGAGCTATGGAAGGAGAAAATTGCTTACAGGTTCATAGAGATAATAATTTAAGCAATCGTCCAAGCACAGCAGAAACATTCATTTTAAAACTTTTAACGTATAAGCTACCTGCTTTTGTGTTTCAAAGATACACAGAAACGAGGAAGGTCTGCCAAAAAGTTCAGTTTTATTTATATGTTTTTAACGCTTATCAAACATGCTTTACATAATGCGTCAATACATGCATTATAACAGTATATAATAAATTACATATAATACCAATAATGTTTATTATTTAATTTTACAATACTTAATTTGCAATAATATTACAAAATAATGCATTATATTTCGGCTAATGCTATACTGTCCATGTATTTAAGATAGTCACGTTCTTATGAAATCTTGTTATAATTAAACTACAAACAATTTCATTTTAAGCGAGTAATTTATCAATAACCGTTCCTCCACCCTATGCTTAGTTTTTTGCCGCAAGTTTGCAGCCATATATACACTCACGTTTGTGAAAATTGCAACACCATGAAGGACTTACGCGAGTGAGCTGAAATTTTCAGGAAATGCAAAGTAGCGCATGATATGCAAATGATTAGAATTGCAAATCCGTAGCGCATGCGTATGCTGAGCAGCGCCCTCTGAACGGCTGATGGATCCGAATAAATAGACGGCTGTAGCGAGGCGTGTATGGTTATAGGTGGTTATCTGCTAGTGGTAAACGTTAACTCAATCTGTACTTATGCCTCGTCGACGAAAGAGAGCGAGATTTGAACAACTTACAGAGTTTGAACGAGGGAGAATCATCGGCCTTCGTGAAGCTGGATTGTCGTATCGTGCAGTAGCCTCTCGTGTGCAGCGTAACAGCAGCACAGTGATGCGCGTTTGGAAGCAGTGGACGGACGAGTGTCGGACAACTCGGAAATCCGGGAGTGGACCCCGAAATGTGACGTCAGCTCGCGATGATAGACACCTGGTCCGCATGGCGCGGACGGACCGTACAGCTTCCTCTAGACAATTGGCAGCACTGTGGTCAATAGCTACAGGTGTTTCATTGTGTGCTTCATCAATTCGTAGACGTCTGCTGCAGTGTGGACTGCGCGCACGGACTCCTTTATACAGGATCCCCCTAACGCACGACCATCGCCGCCTGCGGCTACAATGGGCCAATCAGCATAGAGACTGGCGTGCTGATTGGCAGCATGTCGTGTTTTCTGACGAATCCCGCTTTAATTTGTGGTACCATGATGGCCGCATTCGTGTCAGACGCTATGCCGGTGAACGCCACCTTCCGGAGTGCATTATCGAACGCCACAGTGGACGAACACCCGGAGTTATGGTCTGGGGCGCCATAGCATATCATAGACGATCTCAATTGCTACGAATTGTGGGCAATCTGAACAGCAACCGGTATATCCGTGAAGTTCTACAGCCCGAAGCTGTTCCCTTCCTTCAAAGCTTGCCAGGCGCTGTATTTCAACAGGACAATGCCCGCCCTCATACTGCTCGGATTGTTAAATCCTTCTTTGCAGCGCAGCAGGTACAGCTTCTTCCTTGGCCTGCGTGTTCCCCGGATATGTCGCCAATTGAACATGTGTGGGATGTCATTGGTCGGCGTCTTGCTCGTGATCCTCGTCCTGTTGCGTCTGCAGACGAACTTTGGGTACGCGTACAAACGATATGGAATGCTCTTCCTCAGTCAGACATTCAAACTTTGTTTGACTCCATGCCACGTCGTGTAGCAGCACTTATTGCGGCGCGTGGTGGCCACACAAAATACTGATTCTGATCTCTTGTTCTTGTTTGTTTGCTTTGAACATTTAATCATTTATTTGTACCACTACCACTCAACTGTGTATTAAATTGCATTCAATTATGACGATTCCTTCTTGGTGTTGCAATTTTCACAAACGTGAGTGTATAATGAAATCTTAAAGAACTGTCAAAATAACTAAAAACAGCTATCTACTATATACGTAGAATGAACGTGAAGGAACGTCTACACTTCGGTATCCATGAACTATAATCAGCATTTTTTCGACAAAATGTTAAAACACCACATTTGGAGTAGCATTTCTGTTTTACGCATTAATATGTTTATTTTACCAGCTAGTTTTGTCAAATATCATAGTCATGAAATTTACCACTATGCTTGTAAAAAATATACTGGTTAATTCATTTGCAGAAGTTTTTCAGTAATTCTGCAGCTTCAGCTGCTAGTTTGTTACTTCAATCTTTGTTTGTTACTTCAAGGGACAAAAAATCAAGTACGAAAAATAGATACATTATATTTGCATGGTGGATGGGAAAAACTGAAATTGCTAATTGTATAAAAAAAGTATCATTGCATCAGGATGTTTTTATAGGAAAACTTTAATTTAAAAAACGTTTTTTATCGTTATTGTATTAGTGAATTATGCTTCAATTTTTTATCAGTAATCAAATATTTTACTTCAACATGTATAGTTTATCTTTCTTAATTTAGTATCAAGACCGAAGTTACAGCAGGTGCAACCTATGCAGCCGCAGTGGGGGGCATGGTTTACGGGAGGCAAAATATTTACAGTTTAGAAAGGAATTGGGCGGCAGAATTTTGGAGTCGCAGAGTTTGCACCGGACGGCAAAAAGTCTAGCGCCGGTCCTGTTTAGTATGTACAACACAGAAAAATATAATGTTAAACTACCAGTAAAGGTAAATAATGTGATATTTCTGCAAAAAATAAATCATCTTTTTATTTATAAAATTTTAAGCTTCTTCTTAATTCCTTTACTTTCTAAAATGTTTCTCACTGATATTGATACTAAGGCATTAAACGTGGCGTGTAGATTTTTCCAGCTATTTTGATATCCTCTACTTTAAAATTAAGTAAATGAAAAAAAAATGTAGATATAACAGAAGGACATAAATTTGAACTTTTAAATCATTCAAAATCCCACCTAAGATTGAAATTAATTTGAAAAAATGTTCAAAATCCTTCGAGAGTTATATAAGTCTTTCTTAAAGTAAAAATATTCTGCAGTAGAGTATTTTATTTCTTTCATGAAGAGAGATCTGTGAATGCTCTGAGAAATATTCTGCATTTGTTTCAAATTAACATAAGTCCAATTTTGAATATTTTAAAACTTCAAACTACTTTTCTTGTTTTACATCTGCACACCGGGCTTTAATCAAAAATACTGAAGTCAGCATGTTTTATTGCATTCAGTAGGGTTACAGATGCAATAGTTACATCTATAGTTATATATCATACTGATATAGCTTTTGAGATTTCATTCGTACTGATTCATCTTTGAGATAAGAAAAGCATTTTCTACACACATAATTACTTCAAGGAATCTTACATGCAAAATATCTATTAGCTTTACAGTTATATCCATTGACATATCATATACAAAAAAAATTTTCTGCTTATATAATTATTTACAGTAACTTCGCGATCATTTGGTAGTCTACACGCGAAAAACATATTCTACTTACATAATTACTTGCTGATATTATAGATAAAACAAACATGTATAACATTTACAGGTATAATCCTCGTAATGTTACTAAGAACAAACTTGTTATGTTTGCTCATCCTCATGCATCCTAATTTCCATGGTTTTTTAGTAACCTTCCAGAAATTTTCAACAGTGTAATTTCTATAATAATAGTGCTCTCGTGTGAAGATAAACACAGCTCCTTTCTAGTTAGGGAATGGGAAGTATTCTCACCTTAGGTTCGTGATTTAGGTTCCTAAAATGAAGTTCAGTCAAATACTGAGATTTTGATTAAATTTTGGAGCAAAGTAAACCTAGAATAGAAAATACTGTTTCTGAACAAACCTTTGTAGGGTTAATTACTAACAGTAATTATAAGGAGATTTAAATATCTACCACGTACAAGGGTTGAAAAACAAATCTAAAACACTTTACTAGCGAATAGCTCCAAATTTCAAAACAATGGATTCCCGACTGAGAAGACTGAATAATTTTGAATTTTATCAACAGCAGCAAAATGTGAAGCTTAAATTGGCAGCATTATTAGAGGTACTGGCTTTAAATGTTAAGAATAACAAATGTTTGAGATATGCTGAAGTTCAGAATAAAACAAACTGTTCGTTCTTATCTGATTAGTTTATCTGTTACCAAAGCTGACGTATCGATGTAGTCTTTCTGATGTATCGATGGCCGCAGAGTCCAGGATCATACCTCTACAACTAGAAAAGTGAAGAACTTTGTTCACTCATAATAATTGCCAAAATAAATAAACTATCTGAAAAGGATGTTATAGTGTTAGAAAGAGTTAGATCAGGAGAATAAATAAATAAAACCACATTTACTCAGATTAAGACAGAACATTCTGCTAAAATCCTCCACTTTTAAAGGAGCAGTTTGTCTCAAGATTGTTGGGATTAATATTACAGTCAAGCATCTATAGTAAAGTCTCTGATAAACAACGTCGCTTCATTAGTCAGGAGTGTATAATTTGAACAGTAAACCATGCAAAATGTGTATTGTTCAGTAATGATTCCATGCTCATTGGCTTTGCTACTTCTGATAGAGTTTATCGGCAAACTACTTCAGAGGTGTATGATCCGTCTCGTAATAGAAAGAAACTCCGTGGTAGACTTAGGAAGGTTTGAGTACAAAAAAATATTGTGAAAATCTCTAGAACATTCATTGCTCGTAGTCGCATCCCTATCAAAGGGTATGGAAGCATTTTAGCGGACCAGTTTATCCAGTTGCTCAAACATTATAATGTTTGAGCAATTGGATAAACATTATAATGTTTGAGCAACTGGGTATCCTATATCCGAAGAAAATGACGTGTATTACGGTGACAATCTATTAGTTCACACGACAAAGCTCGTGACAGAATGGTTTGAATAACATAAAATTGAGCTTCAACATCTTCCATGTACTACAGATTTCTCTTGACCTCAATACTCTTGAAATTGTCTGGGATCTATTAGAGCACAGCTTTGGAAAATATTTAATAATTTTTTTTGTTATGAAATGAAATAATCATGATTTTATTTTTTAAGAAATTTTCTTCACATGTAATGTAAATACGACCCATTTTTTTTCATTAATTCCGCAATAAACGACTTTCTTGCCCAAGTCAGATACACGCTGAACTTTGCCATAATTAACTAGCTAATCAGGTATACATTTTCAGTTGAATTCTGCTTACACAGACTAAACAAATCGAGCAATTTTTGAAGTAAATAACAGTCAACAGTTAGTTCTGAGAATTTTATAACTGCAGAATTAGATCAAGAATTCTGAAATTCCTCAGAGTAGAAATAAAGAGAGATAAAAGCTTAATTCTTTATATCTGTCTAAGACTGGTGCATATTTGTCATTAACGCCTTCCACCCCATTGGTATTAAAATCTTCATTCCCTTATAGAAAGTTCTCACAGTCAGTTCCTTAATTTTGTGTTTCATTTTTCTCCCCGTTTTCCCCATCAGAAGCACTGTCTGGACTAAAATTAATGGATTTCAGCTGTAACTGACTCAAATGCCGAAACCGGCTGCTGCAATAGCCATCGGTAAGCACACCTCCTCCCCTTCCTACTTACTTACGGCAGCCCCACGTGAGAGACTATAGCCTACACAAACACATATATTAATATTTGATTTCGTTTCTTCGTGTCCATGTGGGGCTATGCAGAGCCGGATTTTCTTTCCTAGGCTTTAAGCCAGCTTCATGTCAATAAGTGGGCATAACTGGGTGAATAAAAAAACTACTGGTGAAGAATTGTTGTGTAGTAGAACAAAAAAAAAAAAAAGATGATCTGTCAGTGAAACAAAGGCAACAGAAATACTGGTTCAGAAGTTCATAATTATCAGATTTTTTAAAATACTGAAGAATATTTTAACG
Organism: Stegodyphus mimosarum; assembly: GCA_000611955.2. Classification (NCBI taxonomy): domain Eukaryota; kingdom Metazoa; phylum Arthropoda; class Arachnida; order Araneae; family Eresidae; genus Stegodyphus; species Stegodyphus mimosarum. The sequence continues at coordinate 17,608 of KK118336.1, read as the reverse complement.
ACAAAAGGATTAGTGTAATATTTAGTACACTTAATGGCAGTTAATCGTTGGCACTTACAGGAGTATTTCGAAACAATATTAAATAATTTAACCTAACTGCTATTTAACAGTAATAATAAGAGTTTAATATTTTACATTTGCGTTACATTGGCATGCCCAGTGATTATCGTAAAAGTTATCTGAGAAGGGTGGAAGACTGATTGTATGAAAGATAAAAAAGATGAAAAGTTTTACTAGAGAAAACTGGCTGGTATTTAGAAGAAAAAAATTGTTAAATCATACTTGACCAAAAACATTTAACTCCAATTCATTGGTTTATTTTAGCGCGTTCGATCACTGGTGAGTACATATAAGATAATACATACTTTATTTTAGTTCATTTTTTATTTTATTTTTCCTTTTAATTTATTTTGCATTAAGATTATGCTCTCTCTCTATATATATAACATAGGCACAGAATTCTTAATAGTCCTTCCTTCCTTTTGTTGCTGTTGTTTTTATATATGTAATATATATGTTACATTAATTTATATTTCAGAACTAAAGTACAAAGTCTTGCACAGAACTACGTAGCGTTATCCCTTCATAACTTTGTGGATGATCAATTGATCATCCAAAGTTGTCGCGTACAGGGAAGAAACGGATAAGTAAAAATATGTGAAATATTCAAATTCAAATTCATAACAATAGAAATCAGAAATAACGCTGGCTTAATTTACCGAATTAAAAAAAACTGTTTTATTAATAAGGAAAGCTATTGGACTTCCAGACAACCACTGTGAAACATTCAGAAGTGATCAAACATGTGGATTTTCGCAGTAGTCAGTATGGCCCATAATAGGGCATATCCTATTAAAGTTGCACATACGTGTTTCTATGGCATGGTAATGTGGCGAGCGAAGAAGGGCTGCGAGAGTAGTTGATAACTACACTACAAGTAGGCAATGAGGGCATTAGATCCACAGGTAGAAGCGTTAAATATGTCACACACAATGAAGTTTATGCTAGAAACGAAAGAGGCGTTTGATGTAGTGAAGGAAATATATGCTGGAGTTTCTTAAGTGGGACAGCTGCTTCTTTGGCCCTCTTCCTTAAAGGCCAGCCGAATTGCAACTTTCGCGCCTTCTGTAATTTATTGTACATGTTTTGGTAAATTTATGTGATACAGTATTCTATTGTACCTCTTATATCAATAGCCTTTATAATTTGGAGTGCTGCATTTCATTTTCAGGAAGTTTCTACTGAGAACTTTTCTTACTCTGATAAGATAAACAACTGCTATACAAAACGCTTATTATACGTTGGATCCTAGCCGCCTGTTTGATAATTTTGTATTACCTCCGCCACCAATATGTGTATCAAAACGCAAGAATTATAAGCTATTTAGTTAATTGTACATCATGCTTATTACTCCACAACACTACTGTTAGTGGTCGACCATGCCCAAACTCTGTATCACACAACTCAAGCAACACTCACTGCCTGTGGACACGTAGGCTGCCAGCCTTATCACACGTATGCTGCCAATATTCTAACTCACAGTTACATTTTGTTTGCTAATCGGTGGTTGCGAAAATTGTGGGTGTGGGTATTATTTTTAGCCCTTTTTTGGTGTTTATTGGCTTCTGCAAAACGCCGTATTTTGTACTTATTTTTTCTGCATCCCTGAAAGTTTTGGTTTCTTTTGCTGTTATTATATTTAAATGGAAATTACTTTCCTAATTTTGAAGCAATAAGAGCTCCTTGATTAATCTATGGCGAAAGAAGATAATTTTTTAGTCATCTGCGTAGTTGCAAAATAGGACTGTAGCTTTCTCATTGCATTTTGTACCGTGATAGATTCCTCTCTTGAAAACTTATTTGAAAAGTATCATGCTGAGAAAATATTAAATTTCGCCTGTGAACGGGAAATTTCTAGCAGACATTATTCTGGGGGAAAAATCAAGTTTCTGCCCAACTGATGATATTCTTGAAGTTTTTCACTAAGTTTATTAAATTAATTAGCTGTTTCGCAACTCCAATTTCGTCAATTCTTCATTCTCACTTGTTGTGATGCGAGAAAGTATTCCATTTCTTTTTTAAAAGTTTCTCAACCCATCTCTGTCACAAAGAACAATTTTCTGTTCTGGAAGTCTGTGCTAAGATCACTGTGTTTTCTCTTTAGCAGGCAGGCGAAAAGTACGAGTTGGATTAACTTCCCTCTTCGTTTCCTGCTTACACGATTAAATCTTTCAAGTGAGAATTTTATGTCTTTGAAGAGTGATAAGCTTTCTCGCTCATTTTCGTGTAAAAAAAAATCCGCCTATAATTCCTCTAAGTTTGGAAATTCGCTAACCTTTGCTTCGAATTGCGGAGCTTCAAACTATAGCCTCCGAGGAAAACGTTGTTTTGCTCTTTTTTATGTGGAGGTTTTTATCCAATATGGCGAACGAGTGCACGTTGTTGTAATATTTTTCTTATTACATATCATTTTTACCTCTTTCTGTAGCTGTGTTATTTGTTTGCAGTTTCAAATTATTCAGTTTTTGAGACTATAAAATTAACAGCCGGAATAAGTAAGTGTGATTCATGAATTATCATTTTTATGTGTAGTATCGTTTATTTGAATACCGCAAAGCACGTGGGAACTATTTTAATCTCCCCCTTTTTTTAATGAAGCATAAACTGCAGAACTTTCTTTGAACCTACTAAAAATGCCCGTAGAAACCCATAAATATTTTTTGCTGGGAAACCCGTAGGTCAAATCCCCATAAAAACCCACAGACTGGAATCCGTACACTATACGGGTACCCGTAGGCCAAATCCCCGTAAAAACCCATAGAAACAAACCCGTACAGCTGTACGGGTACCCGTAGGCCAAATTTCCGTAAAAACCCATACAACTGTACGGGTACTAATAGGCCAAATCCCCCTAAAAACCCATAAACAGAAGCCTGTACAGCATATGTGTACCATAAACAAAAATCATGTAAAAACCCATAGCCAGAAACCAGAATTTTATGCGTATCCATAGGCCAAATCTCCATTAAAAAAATGGATATTCAGTAGGTCAATTCCCCATTGGCAAAATCAGTTCACAAAACAGTAGAAAAAAACCTATAAACAAAACCAATAGAATTATGCCGTAGAGGAGTATTCATACACAGAATCCCTATAAAAAACAATACACAAGAATAGAACTGTAAATCAAATTTCCATAAAAACTAGTAATTATAAGCATAAACCAGCAGATGTATACAATTAGCAGTGATGAAATGTACAGACCTAAATAGGGGAAAGCACACAGAGTAATTTTAAATAAAATTTTATAAATATCTAGAAGCCTACAAGCCCTTGTCCTTCTCTATGCACGTCAGTACCTACAAACATATTACAAAATATTTGTATAAATTCTCTTCACAAAATTTTAAACTTCCTTTGCATCATTTTGAAAATAAAATTAATAGGAAGATAATAATCAAAGTCATGATTCACAGCCATCAAATGATATATGTATGTATATATATATACATATCATTTGATGGTTGCGAATCACGACTTTGATTATATATCTATTATTCATTTGATTATAAATATATACACGTAATACTGTATCTCATTGCATATATATGTATTATACTGTATTTAAGTTCTTTAATTGGGAAATTAAACAATTTAATCAATTAAATCACACTAAATTTAAACAATTTAATCACATCAGCTTGTTTAACAATTTGACACCTAACGAGAAATGTATTGCCAAAGGATGGCACTTTCAAGCATCTGCTTAACTTTTAAGTTACCTACAAAGCGCTAAACCAAATTTAAACAAAACCAGACAAAACCCTAATTTTCAGGAAGAAAAACACTATTACAAGTAAAAATATTAAATAAACAAGCAAGCAAAAAGACTAAGGGACTTGATTATTAGAAATTTAACACAAAGTTCAAATTTAGCATATTTGCTGTCTCCTTAAAACTCGCTTACCATTGATAGCAACACACTGCAGCTTATTATGACACACATACCCTTAGATGTTTTGCATGGAAGAAAGGATGAATACTATAGTATAATGTAGTGAAGAAATAATAATATACAAATACTGTGTCGACCATCTTTTTACAGTACTTTGAACGTTACCTGTATCTGTCAGAATATAAATGAAACAATATAAGAATATAATAAACTTAATAATACCTAAAATGCCATAAATTATATTGTAACAAAACAAAGTTTAAAAAAATTACAAGACTCAAAAATACCGAGTTCGGGAATTGAGGAAATATTTCATAGCGTATAATATCTTATTCCCTATCTCACTTTTAGCGTTGCATAATCTTCCACAGACTTTATATAAATAAAATCTATAACATAATAGGTACTTATACAGCATGTAGTTCTCTACGTAAAAGTACTTAATTATTAACTTTCATACTGTATATATAAATATTACGAAAGGTGTTTCGTATATCATCTCCAAGGAACATAAATTTAATTAAAGCGATGTATTATTGGAATAAATTCAAGTCGGTATTTTATGTATGAGTTGTTTAGATTTCTATTGCAGAAAAAATACTTTAAAAACAGTATAGAAATATTAGTTTGAACCGTAAAATTTCTAAATAGTAAAGTTAAAAGTAAAATTTAAAGTACTGAAAAGATAGCTATTTCTATTGACCGTAGATTACATACTATAAAAATATCACTTCGTGCTGAGCATTTCCTGTATTTAGACTGCCAAATGAAATTCATATAGTGGAGTATTTAGTAATATAAATTTCTACACAGCCTTATACACACAGTGAAAATTACTGTCATCGCAATTTAGCAGATATAGCATATATAGTTACATTTGTTTACAAACAGTTTTTACGTTAATATCTATACAACCAGATAAATTTAGTGCAGAAAATTGTAACGAGCATTTCCGCAGTATAACTAATGAAAGAATATAATGCTTGCATATTACTCTAACTATATTTGAAAGAAATATTAAAAAAATGCCCTTACAAGAGTCATGATTTGAAAACCTTCGGTTTTAACTGTCTTGTAAAACCTTTTAATTACTTATGCAAAATTCGTATCCACGTAAACATTACTATACCTAAATCAACTGATTATACAGTGAAACTTTCCTAAAACAATTAACTCCACAATTCCAAATAATGCCAGTTTATTGTAGTCTTACAAAACCATCAGTGATTTTAAGTACTGTTACTTAATTATGTTCCTGACAAATGTGTCACAGTCAGCGGCGGTTATCTAAGAAAATAACCACTATATGAGGTTTCACTTAATGCAATTTTTTTCCAATAAATAATTCATGTTTTATATTTCCAAGACTAGCACATTTAATATTACAAAAACTCTATTAATTATTCACAACTATATTTCAAAAGCAATTTATGAAAAAAACATTTGAAATTTTTTTCGTGAAATTAAAAATGATGAAAATTAAAATATGCATAAAATATTTGATTATATGCGTTTTAACAAAATAGCACAAAATATTTAATGTAACAATGTGATTCTAGTCTCAAATATGGACCAAAAAGAAAAAAAAACAGTGTCAGCTACTATGATCATCTAAATTTTCACACAATTTTTGTAATGCAAAACAGATTCTTTGGCTTGTATGTCTTGCCTATCTCATTCAAGTAATATACACATTAAATATTTCAATGTTTACTTCATTTAAAAAAAACTTATCTTTTTTGTTTGCGAACTATAATAAGTACATTTTTTAAGACATAAAAAAATATTTCTTATGCTCAACCCCATCACATTAGTCGAAAAATTGAAAATTGAATCGTACAAGATCTTTTTTAAGTAAGGTATGCTCAAATTTATTAGTACATAATATTCAAATGATAAAGATCTACATGAACAAGCTTTAAAAAGTATTTCTAAATTATAATCAAATAACAAATTTTCAAAAATACAGTTTTAGTCGAATGCAATGCGCATCTGATGTAAACACACTGAGCCAAATTATCAAGTCTGAAATTATCACTTTTCAGTCTTTAAGCACATTGCTTTTTAGGATAAAAGTAAAGATGGAAAATCAATTTCACGCATACAAAATCCGTTTCAGAACTATTTAACTGTTCTGCAAAGTTCGCTGAAACCATTAGATGCAATTACACGTGCATGGCTTTACTGTTATTTCCTTTCATATTATTTCATATGCACAGTCAATGTTGGTATTTTATTTTTCATTATCAACATCTAAACAGTAAAACATAGTAAAAATTATAATATAATTAATTATTTATTGCATTACTGCAGCGTTCTATCCACCCAGACGATAACACAAACATCCCATAACAACATTAACAAGAACAGCGCCATATTGCTTCTTCTGAGCGGGGGAGGGGGGAATTTTTTTTTCCTTACGGCAGCGTTAACACGGTGAAAAATAGTTTTGCAATTGAGAATGAACGCGGTCGATTAAAGATGATGGTTGATACCAGTGTTTATTTGTAATATCAGAACTGTTGATATATGCATATATAAGTGTGTATGTGTGTGTATTCAGAGAACCAACTCGTGGCGAAATCACTTCGCTGAGATGACCGCCTCTGAACGAGACCAGTATTTCTGAAGACATAGGTATATTTTGGTATTGAAACATTCCCTCTGTAAGACGACCACCCGCAAAGAAAATTCCGGAAGTGTGACTGGTCGCCTTATAGAGATTCATTTCGTAGAAGCAACCTGTAAAAAGACGACCACTTCTAAAAGATTAACGTATTTCTGAGAACATAAATGTATATTGGTTTTGAGCATCATATTTCTAAGGTGACCACTTGCAAAGATGCATTTTTTGTGTGATTGTCGCCTTAGAGAGACCTCACTGTTTGTAATGTATATGATTACTGTTATTGTTTCCGACAAAAGTTTTTAAGAAATCAAATAAATGAGTATATATAGTAAAGACCCTCTCTAAAATGACCATCTGCGTTTCCAGGTTACTTTGATGGTCTTAAAGAGATCGTATTTTCATTCTTAGAAATACTGATCATCTTACAGAAGAGGCGGAGATGAGAGGGTTCACTGTATGTTTTTTAATTTTAAAACTTTCTGCTGGTTACAAAGCAGAAATAACCTTATTTTCAACAGTAGGCAAATAAATGAAAGTAAGTAAATAAATAATTTAAAATAATCAGTAGACAACAAGAATACCAATGAATTTTGGTTTACTGACACCAGTATAATTTTTATTGATTAGAAGAAGTCTATTGACATCATTTAGAAAATTAGAATAAACCCATATAAACCAACAGAAGATTTATTTGGCATCTATTTCTATTATATTGATACCAGTAAGAAAAACACTGAAAGTCAATATAAACCAATAAAAACCAGTAGAAAGTTCTGACATTGATGTTTGGTTGTATGGGTGTCAGATGATTCCAGTAAGAAAAATCCACAGAGATCAACAGAAACCAGTAAAAGTCAGTAGAAACCAACATAATGCTACGGGTACCAGTAGAAAGTTTTATTGGTTTCTATGAAGCATTTTTAGCAGGAAACATCATGTTAGAATTTTCATTACTAATAGTATTTATAAACCTTTTAATGCATATCTGTATAGCTCTTTCAGGATAATTTTATTTGAGTAATGGAAGGAAAAGGTAGGTGAAACTTAAGTATATCGTTTTGATACCTATTTATTAAATATCTAATTTTTGCTTTATTCAAGGCATATATGTTACAGTTTTCAATTTCATGTATCAATTGCCAATTAATTAATATGTTTCAGGTACATAATGCAAAATTTTTAAACAATTGATTCACATGGGACAAGGATACATCTGCTCAAAAATGAAATCCTGTAATACAATAGCATATTAATATGATACATTAGTTACAATAATGATACTGATGCGTGCAGGTATTCCTTGCTTTAAAAGCATAAAACTTCACTTTTAATGAAAAATCCAAATTGACACCTTCATAAGGCATTTTCTTCCGCCTTTCTGCGTGTCTTCGTGGTTAAATGAATAGAGCATCGGACGCGCAATCGGGTGGCTCGGAAATCGAATCCTAACGGTGCCACTGCTGATTTCTTCAGTTTCCTTATATCAAAAAATTCTGAAAGTCTCTACAAGTGGCGCTCGAGCTAAAAGATGGTGGGCGATAATTCGTCACCACCAGAAATTGGCGAATGAGTCTCCTCATCCCCTGACGCCCTATAAAAGAGGAGTACGCGGAAAGGTGGGAGGAAAAAGGGGGAGTATACCAAGGGGAAGTATTAAGGTATTTTCCTTATATAGTCTTCTTTTTTCTCCCTTCTTTACGTGTGCCTAACTGGATAGCACTTCCGACACGTAATCGGGAAGTCCGGAGATCGAGTCTTGGCTGGGGCACTGCGGATTTCCTCAGCTTCCTGAACCTTTCTTGATTTAAGAAAAAAAAAAAACCTTCAAAGAGGTTTTTTTGCTTCTGTGGAGGACAGTAAAAAAAGAAAGTATTGTTTACTTTTGATTTTATGTAATAATTCCGGAAATGTATAAGTAATTATGTGCTAGTTTGAAATGTGTGAAAGACATTTTCTGCATATGTCCAGATGTGTGAAAGCCAGTTTCTGCTTGACTTCGGTACTACCTCTGTACAACTCTTTTGTGACAAAATATATAGCCTTTCACATCAGCCATGGCACAAGAAATGCCAATTTTCGGCATTGGACTAGGCAAGCACTAAAAATGTAGGCGTTGTGATTTTGTATGATATGAATAGATGATCATCATCCTCTCAAACTGCAAACCTGGTATCTGTCGCGATAGGATCTCAAACGGCTCAGTGTACCCATAATCACAGTCATTTTATTTACAACTTACGAGTGCATTTTCTCTTTCCTGTTTTGGAAGCTGAAAAGATATTCTGCATAAAGTATTTGCACTATCTGTACATTTATCCTATGATTATTTCTCTCATTATTATTTTGGATTTTAAAAGACTTTGGCATAATTAATGAATAGTAATTGCCATTCCAACATACAAAATCTTACTTAGGAATATTCTGCTTTCATGAAGAGTAGATTCCCATTAAATTGGAGATGACGCCCAAGATTAATTCAAAGGCATTAAAAAAAAGGAGAGAGGGGGGAGAAAGAGAGAGAAAGCGGAATAATGCATATTATAAAAAGAAAAATATTATTTACTTTACTATTTATCTGTATTTCTAAACAGTTTAGTTTCGAGATTAATTTCATTTGATTATGTAAATTAAATCAGCAGTGGGAACAGGAACTCACTTCAAAGCAAATTACTACTTTTGCTTATATTACTTTTGTATTTTCGGCATTAATTTAGGGAAAAAGACTAATCGCTGCATACTTGCACGATTTAGCAGTATTTTTTTATATTCCATATTGCGTACAATAAAATAATATGTAATTGAAGATAAAAATTTTTAAATATTGTGACAATATTTGCTATCACTATTGTTATCCAATTCCTTTTGCATTACTTTTTGCATCTATTCTCTGCAGATATATTAGTTTATGATGGTTATGGTAGAATTTTTTTCATCATTACGCATTAAAAAAACTTAAAACATATTTTAGAGGAAGTGTATTTGATCAAGAGTTGACTGTATATAATAGCACAGTTCAAAAAACAAATTCATTAACTCATTGTGGTCAATATAACTACATGATAAAATAATAGGTAGATTTGCAGATACTTGGTATCTTAGAGGGATAAATAACCTGTTTAAATTTGCAAACTATTTGTCGACATCATGCTGATGTTTCGTAAAACCAAGTTAACGAAGCATGACTTTCATTTTTTTAAAAATTTCACTTGATACAGTGCATACTTGATTACATGTGCGTGTAACTTGAGAACATTTTATTGCGAAAAGTAGTAAGAAATGTTATTTTAGTAAGAAATATGTTGTACTTAATTTTTTATAGCGTCTAAATTTTAATGTTATTAAATTTTGTATAAGATGAATAAAATTTTCAATTAATTTATTTAAAAAATTCGATCTTTGAAATATTGCTTCTGTTTGTATATGACTGATACATATATTGATGAAAACGTTGCCTAATTTTTTTTACAAAAAAGCAGGTAGTGTTAGTGTTTCAATGAGATATACATAATCCTATGCACAATCAAACTTATCAATGTGTTGTTAAAATGACCATCTCTGAAAGCACAAGAATTTTTAAGAACGCAATTAAATAATGTTATTGAAGCATTAGTATGGAATCGGAGATTGTAGGAATAATAGGAAGATTTTTGACTCAATTCAATACCAGGCACTCTACTTATTGAGAAAAGTGAATATGCTTATTACAAATGGATAAATCTGCACGTGTAACATAATTGAGAAAAATTTTAATATATTTACATTAAAATTTTAGTTTTAAAACATTTCCTCTTGTTATTTCTAATTTGAGACAATGTTTCGAATAAAGGAATTTTAAGCTTACGCAAGTTTTCAGTCTAAGCTTAATTGAAAGAAAAAGTGAAAAAATTAATGGTACAAAAATAATAAAACATAAATAAAATAATCCCACTTTTTTGAAGTTTTTGCTCATATTCTTAATCTAATTATTATCTTTAAATTATTTACCTGCAATTGTTTGTATTATGATAATGTTGCATACTATGTATTATATAGAAAATATAAAGGGGTCGATTAAGAAAACAGTTCTTAGGTTGAGAATTCTAGGTTTGTCTGAACAGGGGGAGATTTCTGCGCTAAAATTAACAAATTTGGCTCACGTTAGCATGAACTAAGCTAGTATCACGCACCGAAGAAATTTGGGATAGTCAGAATTTTGTTGCAACTACCACAACTGGCTCAGAGGTAAACTAGCTTTAACTGATCATTTGCCATTTTTTGGAACAAGATAATGAGAAAAGTTTTCTGTCTCATTGATATAAAAGACACAATCTGAATCATTTTACACTTTTCTTCCTTCCATTCAAAAAAACTGCCGACTGCACATTTTGAGTCAATCACTAACCACACTTTTAACAGTCACTAACCACCACAGTCTCTAAAGTATGCAAACTAGTAGCTAAAATCACTTTTCTCGTGTCTGGTGTAGAAGTATTGCGGTCAGCGATTAACTGTTTGACTCCATGTAGCAAAACTGTAAAAGTTTCATAGAAGTAGTGATTGTTCTAGATTATCTTGGTCTATAATATGAGTAAGAAGAAGGGATAAGCCATGAAATTCCCAGGTTACCAATCGGTTCAGTAGTCAGAAGCGGACTTAACTGGATAAATAGAAATTATGTGGCATTGGAGCGTTTTCTTCAAGAGGCGTTGAAAGCAAGAAGAAGGGAAAAATAAGAGAATAGTAATATTACCGCTTATTAAATGTGTGTGCGAACTTGTAATGAAAGCTGCGATTTTTGAAAATATTAAAAACATATACAAGTTCTTTACTGCTATGTGTGTAATATAGAGTAAGAAGAATCACGACACTCTCAATTCCAAAGGGTCCTATTTGACTCCTAACGAATGACATCTAACCCCAACCTCACATAAAAATGTCTCCAACCTTCACATGTCAGATTTTCATTCAGTGAAGAGCCGGTTTTTCTCATTAGTAAAATCGTCGCACTTTTTCGGTTACCGTTTTTCGAAGCAGAAGGACATGATCCGATTTTCGAGTGAAATGTCACACTATTTACTCCTTGAAAATGTCATAAAACTATCCTACGTAAGATAAAATTAAAGCTTAACGAAGTTATTAGTTGGTGAATTCGTGATTTATAATAATCTCTATGGTGATTGTTTGGACTTTAATGGTGGGCCAATAGTTCAGAGGAGCTTCTATGCAATAAAAATACATAAAAATTAAAGAGCTATGTTGCCATCTCAATTACCTAACAATAAACATGACAATTTATTTTCATATTAACGGAAACTGAGAGCCCTCTTTCAGAAATCTGCCTATTAAATCATTTTTCAAATAAATCCTTAGAGCTGTATTGTTTATCTCTTTTCTTTTAAGAACGTTTTGCTAACTTCAACAAAAAGCGATAAAAATTATAAAGCTTATATTTTCCACATTAAAACACTTTTCTATTTTGAGCAAATACTTTTTTGTGTTTTAGAAATGATCTACATTTTTCATATCTTTGAGGTCATTCAAATCAAAATTAAGCTTCCAGGCTAAATAATTTTATCAGTATAATAGGCAATGTTAATTATTATTTTAATAATACTTAAAATCAAATACTATTATCTAACAACAAAATGGCTAAAGCACTTGACCATCTGAACAACGCGTGCAACCAAAGGTATTCCATGACTACAGGAGAGGCGTGTTATCAAAAGGCGTTGTATTCCAGAATTTTCCCCCCAATTCTGAGTCTCGAGTAATCCATCATAAATGACAAGTCCATAAACACTGACCTCATCCAAAAAAAATCTACTGTAGCAGCTTTGTCTTCTGAAAACGACCATCTTTATTATTGATTGGAGACAATTGTTTCCTCTTCAGATCTGTTTAGAGATCAAAAGCGTTTATTTTGCTGTCGACAAGCTGTTATCGGTAGGGGGGTTATTCGGCAAAGAAAATGCACTTTCTGCGGACAGTGACCAGTAAGTATTGGGTATTAGCTTGGAGCTTCACAGTATGCGGTAAATATCACGCTATTTCTTTGAAGAAGGAAGAGAGATATTACAAACACAGTGACAATTTACAAAAATCAGTAGCTATTCCTTTAAGAGTTTTAATTGCAGAAATTAATTTTGTTTAACACTCTTAACTCAATAACATTGCTAGACAGCATATTCCGCAATAATGTTTGCAAGTTATCTTCTTGGTTACTTTGGTCGAATCGCATCAGCATTTTAGTTTTTACTTTGATATTAACCCAAGGATTTCCCTAGGAGATAATAGATATAAAAAACTCTTGCAGAGTCATAAGGATTTTTGAAGTAGGAAACACGAAAAATGAGCAGTGCCCTCGCCGGGATTCCTATCTGGATCTCTCGAATACGCGCCTAGTGTGCTGCCGTTACACCACGAAGGCACGCAGAAAGGAGGGAGAAAATACCTTATACTCATCTCATAAATAAGTTCTTCCGATTTAGTCAAACTATATATTTATATGCAAACACACATACATATATACACCACATTTGTAACGAATTTCCTTTTTCTCTTTCAGTGCTTAGGAATATAATATGTATAATTAGAAGATACGTTTGGAATTCATTACATCCCCTTGTTAAGAATGCAGTTTTCAAAGCTTGTTCTGCACGTATTCTCTTTATGCTATCGTTCGACATCATTTATTCAGCAGTGAAAGGAGACTAAACCTCATAGCCATATTTTTTAATTTCATTTGTTTAAATGAATTTAAATTTCTGAAGAGAAGAACTGTAATAATTTCACATGAATTGTATTTATTGCAATGAATATATAAAAATAATTATTTTTTATAAATCAAATATTACTGATGTAGATTATGTAAGTAACATAGTGACATTTATTAATTTCGGAATTTGTAAAATTAGAAAAAAGTCTTAATAATAGTTTTCTTACAATAAGGAGTTAATACGTTCCTCTCGAGAGCTTTCTCAGTGCAACAGTTGGCCCACTGAGCCGGTCATTTTCAAATCTTGTGTTCGACTCCAAGAAAATGCACAGTTTATTTAAATCTATGTCTAGCTCCTAATATTCTCCACATTCAAAGCCCGAAATAGAACGGAAAACTATAACTAATCCTCAGAATAGTCATAGTTCTTTGCGCATATATAAATTTTAAATTGCATAAAAATCTATTACTTCCAAAGACGAAGGAAAAATTTGTAATCCTTGAGAAATGTATGAAAAATAATTAAAAATTAAAAACATTGTATTTATTAGAATTTTTGAATTTTAAAATTTATTTATACATATATCGCTTCAAACTGCTTTTAGTTTGAGCATTCCTGTCAAATAATTTACCACGGTCGGTTGATTCTATATATTCTGCATTAATTCCATGTATCTTATCGCTTTCTTAAATAATTAATTTTGCGGCATTTTGCGCGACATTATTATTATTTATTAATTAAATATGCTTCAATTTTTGATCTGCATATAAATATCTTTGTATATAGCGAGAGAAAGAGAGATAGGTCCATATTCAGAAAATAGGGTACTTGAAAATGGAATTTACATCGCAATTTGCATGGAACGTGGCTTTATCCGGGAACAGAGTATTTTAAAGAATTTCTGTTTTGTTATCAAAGCTTGCGTAGTATGAATATATACAATGTAGACAATCCCATGTTTCTGAACCTGCAGTTTGATTTAATGCAACGATTGAAGTATGTAGGGAAGTTACCTCAATCTCTTAAGTGTGAGGTCTTACATAATTGATTCTGAAAAACCTGACTGCTGATTATGGCCTGAAATGGACTTTTGAGGATCATGAACACAAGCTTCTCACATTCTATCAGCCTTATCTTCTGATATTCCAGGTCTTCCTATCATTCTTTACATTTGCACACTACCGGTCGCCTGGAACAGTACGTACTCAATCTTGTTAAGCGACCGAGTTAAATAAAAGCACTTTTAAGTCATTTCACATAATTCATACTTCATAGACATCACATAAAATTCCTCCATTCATTATTAGAATGCTTTTATTCCTATTTTATTCGATATAGAGAAACATATTTCCGAAAAAAGGAAGAAAGACAGTTTAACTTAAGGTCCGAATGTTTTGTGTAAATAAAACGTAGTACTGCAATCTAGAAATAAATTCAGGCAAATAATCGTTACTTTCAATGGTTTGGTTTATTTGATTACGGCAAAACATTCGAAGGTTATTTGCCCAAGAGGAAGGATGCTTTCGTGGAGAACAGTTTAAGGAAAACTGTGTAGAGACATTAGGTTATTTCTAAGCAGGAGAGATGAAAAATGAACTCGTGGTTCGAGTCCATCACCGGGACTCGAAATGCAGATCTCCCGGTTACGCGCCGAGCTTGCTGACCACTACACCACGAAGGCATACTAAGAAGGCGGGAGAAATACCTTATGTACTCCCCCTTTCAAAGAGCGGCTGGGGATTAAGAGACTCAGTCGACAAATCCTGGTGGTGGAGAATCATCATCCACCACCTTTTTAGTTTGGGCGCCACTGTAGAGTCATTAGATATTTTTTGAAAGCAGAAGACATGAAAATAACCACAGACGTCTCGAATACGCGCCGAGCGTGCTGACGACTACACGACGAAGGCATGCTAAGATGGCTGGAGAAATACCTTATAACTGTCTTGTATACACGTTACACATGGAGGAAAACCACGAAAACGCCCATGCAGCCAGCCCGTTCGCTAGTATTAAAACCCGGTCCGAAATAGTGCTCAGCGACTTTGCAGCTTCGACGCTGTAGGGTATTATTTTCAGTGAAATGTTTTTAAGAGTCCGAAGGAAAGCAAACAGTGTTTTGACATTTGAACACAATATGGTATTGGCTTTTCAGAATTCCCAAGCGGAGATTATTTGAAATTATTGATTTATCATTTAGTCTGTGCAATCATAAAGTTTTTGAAAGAAGGAAATAAGAAAAATTAGTATCGCCCTCGCCGGGATACAAAGTCTGGACCTTCCAATTTCTAATTGAATGTGCTTCCAATTACACAAAGAAGGCAAGCAGTAATGAAAGAGAAAATGCTTCACAAGGTCTACAGGAAAAAATCAATCTCTTTTAATGGTGAAAAATCAATAAATATGTTTTCCACTTCTCATAAAATTAAAGTTTGGCAGCTGTAATAAATTTTGTTATTTGTGATGCCTGCACATCACTAGGAAATGATTCATTTGGTGAGTGTAGTTTAAGATATTCTACTCATTTAAGAAGCATAAGGATTTTCTATTTAAAAAACAGATTTTGAGTTAGCAAAAAGTTTGGGGAAAAAGAGATGAAAGTAATTTTCATCTTGCACATGTGATAACTCCCGCGCATGTGTAAAATACATGAAAATATATACAAATATTTTAACATCTCGAGAGGATATTATTGTTTTCGTTTAGTGATAAAATCTTGTCGTAAGGAATTTAAATTATTAATTAGTTATTTTATCTGCATTTCTTAAAAAGGTTTTGCAAATATAGCATTAAATTTTTTCGCAAAACTGTGGTACGTAAAATGAATTTTTAATACGCTATATTGTATCAATCGAAAAATTTTCAACTGTGCGCTTTCTGTACATTACAGCTTGTATGCAAAATGAAATCGAACGATGATGAGGAAATTTTGTAGTAACGTATAGATTGCCGCCTTCTCTATGCACTTATTTTTGACTTTATTCAAACGGTCATATACTGTCGTTTAAGTATTTTGATATTTTTCTGTTTGCGACATTTTACTCTTAAAATAGAAAAGTAGAAACCGGGGGAAACCAATAGGTGGAAATGACTTCACAGAAAAAGGGCGTGGTCGCACCATATTGTAATCACGTGACAACCATAAGTGGCGTAGACGGATTGCGATGACACCCTGCACGAAAGTTTTGTTTTTTGTGGCAAAGATAAATACACTCGTTTGCAAAAAAATCGAAGCACCAAGAACAACTTTTGCGATCTTGACGAAATTTGGCATGCAAAAATATCTTGATTGAACATGCAAATGATCAACGTTTCAAGGCAAATGAACAGGAATTGCAATCATAGAGCGCATTTCTATTGCGCAATTCGCAAAGTATAAAACCAGCAACAGAGGCAGAAAATTTATCTTTTTTGTTGCTGCCATTGTAATTCCATAAAGAAACGGCAATACCGAAGACTTTGCAGACAACTAAACGACTTCGAAAGTGGTCGCATTGTAGGGTTGCGTGAAGCTGGGTGGTCATACCGAGCAATAGGCCGCCACCTGCAGCGTACAGACACTGCTGTGCAAAGATGTTGGCAGCAATGGTTGCTACAAGGAAATTGCCGACGGCATGAAGGCTCTGGAACACCAAGGAGCACAAATGCGATGCAAGATAGGATGATTGTTCGCCAGTTCCGAACCGCCCTAACTGTATGATTGTCGACTATTCAACGCATTACAACCACGTCTATACCCCACGTGGTACCGTCCACCATCTCACGGCGCTTGTCTTGGGCGAGGTTACGCTTACAGAGGCCTTTAAGACGTTTGTTTTTAACACCACAACATCGGCAAAGTCATCTGGAGTTGTGTCGCAGCCGATCATCATCATCAGACTGGCATCGTATAGTGTTCAGCGATGATTCCCACTTCACTCTTGAAGCAGATGACCACCGTGTTCGTGCCTGGAGAGGACGGGGCCAGTGGCCCCAATCAGCGTTTGTTTTACAAAGGCATACAGCCATAACACCAGGTGTGATGTGTGGGGCGCTATTTCTTATAACAGCAGGTCATTTTCCGTCATTCTGTGTACATCTTTAGCATCTCAACGATATGTTGATACCATCCTGCGGCCGGTTGCATTACCCTTCATGGCACGTCATCCTCAGGCCATTTGCCAACAGGATAACGCCAGGCCACATACCGCTCCCATATCTCTGGTCACCAGAACTTTCACCAATCGAGAATGTCTGGGACATGGTAGGCCGCCAGATTCAGGCACTACAAAATATCGCAGATATGGAGCGACAACTGATGAATGCCTGGCAGAATGTGTCGCAGGATGA
>KK118335.1:6582-25578 GCA_000611955.2 Stegodyphus mimosarum | reverse complement strand
GTAAAACAAAGTCCATCAGCTTTGCAAGTAAAAACATAATCCTATCTATGTAATTTATGATAATAAATAATAAATAGAAAATAATAAATAGTTTAACACTTTCCTCGGACTCCAAAGTTATCAACTAAGTAAATATACTTAAATTCACTAATAACGGATGCATGATAAACTGATTAAAATATTCAAATTACTATCGTCATAAAATTCAACATATTAAACAACTTTCGTTCAAAACTTCAAAGCTTTAAATATTCCACATCTTTCGATTGCCACAGAGAGTTTGTAGAAGACTTAAAGTTGATGGTACGTTATCCAAACAGAGCAGTTGTAATAAATCTCTTGCAAACCAAAATAATTTACCCTCAAATACGCACTCCCTTGCACTACAGTACTCGTTGTATTTCAAATGGAATAGCATGATGCTTTCTCTACGAGAGGCGGAGAGAAAATGAAGAAACTTTCACTTCAAATCCCCATTTTATACACATCCCCTTCCGGTTTGTTTCGGAAAGAAATTTGATAAATTATTTAGGATATGACATACTAAAAACAAAAAAAAACTTTTTTCTAAAAAATGATGTTTCATTTTTTGCCATTTTCCCATAGGTTAAGGCGGTTTGTTGACAAATGTCAGCCTACTCTTTTAACATAAGCAAATTTAGCGATCGATTATCACATAAAAGAAATGCAGTGAAGTACTGCAAAAGTCTTCTGATACATAGAATACATCCTTAAAATTCTGGTGAGTTAAAAAAATTGCATACTTTATCATATTATTAATAAATATTTGCTGAATATCACTTTTACTTTTTTAGCCTTTTTTTGATTAGTATAAATATTCAAAAATAGAGGGCGCCACAACTCCGTTTGGGCAGATAGTCAATTTCCACTTTGGAGGTAAGATTTAATTCTTCTGCGTTAAAGTGCTCAATTTTTTACCTCAGGAAACGAAGTAACATTTACAGATTCCCCATGACGCAATTCATTCATCAAAATGTTATTTCTACGGAACAAAACGTGTTTATACATCGATTATGTTTAAAAAGGCTGCAAACCTAAACATTTTAGTTACGTCATTCCATCTTGGCGAATTTTTTATCGCCTTTGTGTCGTCTGCTGAGTTGAACTAGTTTTGGATGTACAGTCGGTCACAAAAGTATTTGAACACCGGTACCCCATCAGAAAATTACAAGACTGATTTTTCTGAAACCATTTTTTTTTAAATCCAAGATTGGACCCTATATTATATTTGAAGAAATCCATCCAATTTTCAATGACGGGATTTGTTTTGTTTTCATATTTTGTCAAACTCAAATAGAAAAAATTTCCAGAGCGTGTATTGGAAAGACAATTATTTTGCGCTCTTGAACCATTTTTTTAGTCCAAGATTGGTTATATTTTTTATTATTATTTTTAGTCCAAGATTGGTTATTTTTTTATTACAATAGGGCAGGTTATTGAAATAAATACAAAATTTATTACTTAACATAGTTCAGTTATAATTTCATAAATATTGGGTTGGCAACTAAGTAATTGCGGATTTCACTCATAGATGGCTTCAGTTGAATTTTTAGGTTTGCAGACGTAGTACAAATGTAAAACACATTTTGTTATTTGATAGTTGGTAATTCAGCTTAGAATCAGTAAAAAAAGTTTTTTGATCGGTTGCGTAGTTTTCTCTTGGCGTTCGTTGAAAAATGGAAAATCAAAAGGAACATTTTCGTCATATTTTGCTATTTTATTTCAGCAAAGGGGAAAACGCATCGCAAGCTCATAAAAAGTTATGTGCTGTTTATGCTTACGAAGCCTTAAAAGAACGGCAGTGTCAAAATTGGTTTGCCAAATTTCGTTCTGGTGATTTTTCACTCAAAGATGAAAATCGCTCTGGTCGTCCAGTTGAAGTTGATGACGACCTAATCAAAGCAATAATCGATTTGGATCGTCACAGTACAACACGTGAGATTGCAGAGAAGCTTCATGTTCACATACATGAATTCAAAATCACTTAAAACAACTTGGCTATGTTCAAAAACTCGATACATGGCTTCCTCACGAACTGAAATAAACGCATTTAATGCAAAGCATTAACAGCTGCGATTTGCTAAAGAAACGTAATGAAAATGATCCATTTTTAAAACGACTGATAACTGGCGATGAAAAATGGGTTGTTTACAACAATATCAAACGGAAAAGATCGTGGAGCAGGTCAGGTGAACCAACTCAAACAACATCAAAAGCTGATATTCATCATAAGAAGGTTTTGTTATCAGTTTGGTGAGATTACAAACGAATTGTCTACTTTGAACTCTTACCACCCAACCGAACGATCAATTCTGATGTCTACATTGAACAACTAACGAAATTAAACAATGCAGTTGAAGAAAAGCGGCCCGAATTGACAAATCAAGTTCCATCATGACAATGCAAGGCCACACACATCTTTGGTCACTCGGCAAAAATTATTGGAGCTTGGTTGGGATGTTTTGCCACATCCACCACATAGTCCTGACCTTGCACCATCTGATTACTTTTTGTTTCGATCTTTACAAAACTCCTTGAATGGTAAAAATTTCAATAATGATGATGGTGTCAAATCGTACCTGATTCAGTTTCTTGGAAATAAAAACCAGAAGTTTTATGAACGTGGGATTATGATGCTGCCTGAAAGATGGCAAAAGGTCATTGATCAAAATGGGCAATACATCACAGAATAAAGTTATTTAGTTCCATGAAAAAATTGTCTTTGATTTTCTAAAAAAAATCCGCAGTTACTTAGTTGCTAACCCAATAGAATTCCATAACATTTCTGTCTCATTTGAAGTTGATTAATCTAAACAATCTTTCACTAATAAATCATCCGTTAAACTTTACAAGTCCATAAAATCATCCTCTACAGAAGGCGTTTCTTGGTTTATTCGGTAACTCTTCCGTTTCTTGATGGGTAATTTATAATCCTCATCATCATCCTCGATCGTAATGACTTCAATGTCTCTTTTGCAGGGAACTTGAAATGCTGTATAGGATGCTAGGGATTGGAAACTTTCTTTCAACTGCTCCCAAAGAATGAGTGGGCACCTGTCTACAAGAAACAGACTCTTTTGTGTTGTGAGAATAAGATAATGAGTCTTTGGGGGAATTGCATAATATCCGAAAGGTCTTAATACGTACCGTTTAATTTTTTTTTCTTGAACGCTTTAAACTCCTTGGCAATTAGATTTAGCTCGTCAGATTCATAATAGACGATCGGCGAGGCTGTAGTTTGATAAATATGAATTTCGTCCTCGGCTGTCGTTGTCAGTCCAAACGTGAAATAACTCTTGGTAAGGAAAATAATTTTCCATTGGAAACTCATTCTTAAATCTGTATATTTCCGTCTCATTTCAATGGGTCGGCTTAGAACTTGATACACCCGGTTCCAAGAGAAGGGATTGCAATCTTTAGTCTTTTGACTGTCCTCCAAATTCCTTTTCATATTCTGAGTAAGTAATTTCGATGATTCCTCAACATGCCTAAAGTAAACTTTGTGAGCCTTTAAAAAAGGTATAAATTTGGTAGCCAAAAGAACGTCTAGATTTCCAATTTCAGAGAACGACTTCAAATCACAAGCACTTGAAATAGCCTGGGTTGGGAAAACGTCTATCAGGGACATGACTACGCTTTTAATGGAGCTGCTTCTCAGCTTTTATAGTCAGTCAAGCTTTTTTTTAAACAAGGAAAACCAGTCACGTGTTTTCTTCTCCCTCTCTTTATACATAAACAGCGAACCAAGAGCCACATTTAGATATCATGCAAATCACCAAGTATATTCCTTTCCAATATAAAAATTATCGGATTCCCTTCTTTATCATCCAAGGATTTGTTTATTTAAAAGCCTCGGATGTTTCGAAATGTGTGGGTTATAGTTTACTGGGTCCCATAATGTTGCAACAATATTTGATAGGAGAAAATGTTTTAACGGCTCGTGCAATTTCTATCTTGGACGAACGAATTTTGTTAATAAAAGGAGCTAAATACCAATCCACAACCGTTTTTTTAAACCTTTCGCAAATTAATAGTATAATGGATCATCTTAAGAAGAAAAAGGATATAGAATTTAGCGATTGGTTGTACCAAATCCTACATGAATCCCTGATCAAGGCCGATAATTATTATACTCTCAACAATGACCTTAACTCACCTTAACTGTTCTTCTATAAATTAGGAAAACTTGTTGAACAAGAAAAGTTTAAATGGTTGAAAAATTATACCCCATTAAATGTTCCATCAAAGGAGAAAGTTCAATTAAAAGAGCCTACAACTTTTGCAAAGAAAAGTACTCAAACAGATCCTATGGTATTTACTATTTTCATTAGAGAAACCACAACATAAAATTTTCAAAAAAAATTTTTAAAAGATATATTAAAAAAAGCAACTTTTTGTTAATTTTATAATGTCTTTAGACATTATATAATTAACTTTCCTTTTGTCAAGAATGGAATCCAAATTTTAATAATCCAATTTTGCTAATCCAATTTTACTCAAACAAATTTTAAGAATCCAATTTTACTCTATCCAAGTTTACTAATCCAATTTTCGCCAAGAATGGAATCCAAAAAGGGAAAGGTTAATTTTTATAATTTCAAAGACATTATAAAAATTAACAAAAAGTTTTTTTTTTAAGTATCTTAGAAGAATTTTATTTCTTTCCAGACTTTTGTGCTTTTAAATAATCATGATACCAAACCACTTTTTGTAAAGCGCAATGAGAAATCCCACTTTTATGGTTGGGACAAACAACACATTTATTGTATTTTAAAATTTTTTGTCCCAAGATGCAAGAAATAGATCTTTGCAACCATTTTTCTAAAAACCGTCGTTTCGTTTCTCCTCGCACCCAAATAACGGAAAAGGGTTCTGCCGACATATGTAATACCCATGGGAAATAGCTGTAAGGAATTTCTCCTTCGTACCAAGATAAGCAGTGATAATAATCACTTGCCCAAACAGCCGTTCGTTTTTCCTTTTCAGTAAGCATCTTCCAAGGAAAAGGGGGTTTAAATACAAATATCCATCGGGAAGTGCCATCGGAAGTGATATAGGCCAACTCTTCCACAATAAAGGATTCTTGAGAATCGTAAAAAGCTTCAAAGTCAAGTATAAGTTCCATGTTCTCTTTCTCTTTAGAACCCAAGATTGGATCCAAAAAGTGATTGAAAAAAAAACTGAGTTCAGTAAAGGAAAAAGCACATTGGATAACACAATCCTCTT
Organism: Stegodyphus mimosarum; assembly: GCA_000611955.2. NCBI lineage: Eukaryota > Metazoa > Arthropoda > Arachnida > Araneae > Eresidae > Stegodyphus > Stegodyphus mimosarum. The sequence continues at coordinate 20,331 of KK118335.1, read as the reverse complement.
TTCCAATGTACTTTTTCCTTAACTTAACCCAGTTTTTTTCACCTCCTTCTTAAAGAGGAAACCCTTTATATACACCTTATAATTATTATTTCAAGATTGGCTCTATTTAAAACCAAAAAGAAATCGGTCTGGAAGGAAAAGAGTGCATTTGGAAAAAAGTCACTTTTTTCCCCATGCACCCGTTTCCCTCCAGACCGATTTTTTTTCCTCCTTCCTTTCCACTTCTTATGTCCATCCTGATTCACTAAAGATGTGATACATGGACAATTCTCCCATATCTTTGATAAAGACATTTTGTTTAGAAGAGCTGATGTTTAATACAGGTAGTCCATCCTCATTTTCACCATCCTCTACTAAAGTGAACGTAAGCTTTGGAGAACAATATGATAAGCTCTTGTTCCCAGTTTCTGTATGGCATACAATGCTTGAGGTAGATCTCGAACCATATACTCCGAACATCTGGATCGTCTGGTGAAAGATCTTTCCACATCAAGAGCTTGGGTTTTAGTAGGTCGATCATATCTTTGTATAAAAGTGAACCGTAATTTTTCGTGAACATGGCCAGAGACACGGCATTGAAGTAAATGCGATTATTAGTAATGTAAACTTCAAATCCATGACCATCCGAAAAAGTTATATAGTAGCGCATGGTAAATATAAGAGGAAAATGAAATGAAATGTCCTTTTATACGTCTCACTTTGAAAGTCATGTGATTAATATTTTTTTTATTAATCTTTGCCATCAAGATTAGCTTTTTTTCAATCTTTACGATCAAGATTAGCTTTTTAAACTTTTTTCCCAATCTTTACCATTAATATTAGCTTTCTAATCATCAAGATTAGTCCTTTTTACTTTTTTAAACAAAAATTACGGTCTCAACGACGTAAACATTTTTTTAAAGGGATAAAAATAATCATTCCGCGAGTATAAAAGAGCGTGTTTCACGAGAGTTTTCTTCAGAACACTACTTGAAATGTGCTGTTAAGTCATTTCCCATTTTTATTAAGCTTTTAAAATATTATTCTATTAAGCTTTTAAAAATATTATTCTATTAAGATTTTTAAAAACATTATGCTATTAAAAAATTAATCCATTTTAGTAAGATTTTAGTCCATTTGTAGTAAGCTTTTAAAATCCATTTTTAGTAATCCATTTTTTAGTAATCCTCTCTAACCTTTTCTTTTCCATCTAGATCCTATTTTGTGGAAAATGGCTGATAATTTTATCGTACTGGATTTAGAAGGATTCCAGTCCTACAACCACAAGAAGGGAGCATACATTCTGAAGGAATTGGGATATGCGACAAAAGATCGTTTGACGGTGGGATCTTTGATGTTTGGACCTCCTCACCCTTTCAATCATCTCAGCGCTAAAAACCAAAAGACCAACGCCTGGCTAACTCGAAATCGACACGGTCTTCGACGGAATGACGGCCACATTCCCTACAATCATCTCGCTTCTATTCTTAAATCTTTAACCCACAATTTCTCCTCCATTTTCGTCGTAGGATGTGAGAAAGCAAATTTTTTTGCCCAACTCTTAAAAGATAAGCCCATAACAGAAATTTATGTGCCGGGTGGAATAATTTGGAAACATCGAGAGAAATGTGCTAAACACCAGCAGATGAAAAAAACTTTTCATTGTGCTGAAAACAAAGTGGGCAACTATCGATGGCATATTATAGAAAAAGATTTCCATGTGCAAAAGATCCATCAAGAAGGGCCAGCAACAAATTTTGATTAGTTAGAAAAAGATCCTTCCTCAGAAAATTTTGACGCCTTTATCAAGTTGTGGGACAAATCCATAGAAAATCCAGATTCTTCAAATTGTAATTCTTCCAGTTGGGGACACGACAATCTACCTAATTATGATCCAGAAGCATGTTGCGCTGACGCTGAACCATGTCCAATGGAACCAGAAGAGTGTCCAAAGGAACCGAAGAGTACTGGGATGAACCAGATCCAAAGGAATCAGAAGAGTACTGGGATGTACCAAAAGCATGTCCAAAGGAACCAGAAGAGTACTGGGATGATCCAATGGAACCAGAAGGGTACTGGGATGAAACCCTAAAGACTCTAAATTTCAGTGAGTTTTGGGATGAAACCCAAAAGGTTGTCTCTAGTTTTAAGAATGGACTTGTATTGGGATGATCCACGAAAACAAAATCTAGAGAATTTTGTTATGTAATTTTTATAAATGTGTTAAATAATGTTTAATAAAAGAAATATAATTTGTAAAAAAATGAATTTTTTTAATTATCATCAGAGGAAACCTAAAACAGAATGAACAAGGTTTTAGATGTATGATTTAAAACAATATATGAAACACAACACCTATCCATTTTTATGATAACATCCATTTTTTAAAATTTGAAAAATATCGCAAGAGAAAAATATCTTAGAGAACACATATTTATTTCTAGGAGTCCTAAAAGTTACTGCAGAAGGGTTTTATAGAAAACATCTCTCCCACCTACCTAAATAGACAGACAAAAAATGAAAATTCTCTGTTGTTTACACAAAGAAGGTAAATTCAGGCCTTCGGGGTCAGTCATTCATTTTTAGGGAGTTGATGAAAACCGACTATGTAAAAATATTTCTCTAAATAGTTTCTATAACAAAATATATTTTAAAAAGCCAAAATATTTCCAAGACTGACTGTTTATAAAGATAGGCAATTCTTTTATACTGTAAAAACTTTTATAAAATCTGAAACACATATAAAAAAAAATTTTTGTTAATTTTTATAATGTCTTAGACATAGTGAAAATTAACGTTTCCCCTTTTTGGATTCCATTCTTGCAAGTCTATTATATACTTAAAAAAAACTTTTTTTTTAAAATGATGTCTTACTTCCCAATGTTAACCTATGGGAATAAAATTGGTGATTAAGACATCGTTTTTTTAGACAAAAAGTTTTTTTTTAAGTATATAATAGACTTCCGAGAATGGAATCCAAAAGGGAAAACGTTAGTCAAAGGGAAACGTCGTAATGTCAAAGACATTATAAAAATTAACAAAAAGTTTTTTTTAATATGTGTTACAAATTTTCTTTCAGCTCTTAGAAAAATTTTTAACAGCCCATTTGTTTTAAGAATGTACTCTATATAAATTCTCTTCATTGAGACCGGAAGAAATCCGTCTTAGATGGTAACTTTAATGGCATTTATAAAATTTTATAGTTTTATAATTTATGATCCCAAGATTGGTTTAAAGAAGTAATCAAAAAAATGACGGGTCTAGAAGAAAAGAGTTCTTCAAATTGGGCCTACCTAATTATGATCCAGAAGCATGTTTTTCGTCTGAATCCCAAAGAATCCAGAAAGGCATGATCCAAAGGAACCAGAAGGGGATTTTACGTTAACCATCCAGATTAGCTTTTTAATTTTTTTTCAACCTTTACCATTAATATTAGCTTTTTTTTCAACCTTTACGTTAACCATCAAGATTAGCTTTCTAATCATCAAGATTAGTCCCTTTTAATTTTTTAAACAAAAAATACGATCTCAATGATGTAAACATTTTTTAAAGGGATAAAAATAATCATTCCGCGAGTATAAAAGAGTGTGTTCCACGAGACTTTTCTTCAGAGGACTACTTGAACTGAGCTGGTAAGTCATTTCCCATTTTTATTAAGCTTTTAAAATATTATTCTATTAAGCTTTTAAAAACATTATGCTTTTTAAATATTATTCTATTAAGCTTTTTAAAAACATTATGCCTTTTAAAATCCTTTTCTATTATGACTTTTAAAATCCATTTCTATTAAGCTTTTAAAGTATTAATCCATTAAGCTTTTAAAATATTAATCTATTAATCTTTTAAAATATTAATCTATTAAGCTTTTAATCCATTTTTTAGTAATCCCTTTTCTTTTCCATTTAGATCCTATTTTGTGGAAAATGGCTGATAACTTTATCGTACTGGATTTAGAAGGATTCCAGTCCTACAACCGCAAAAAGGGAGAATACATCCTGAAGGAATTGAGATATGCAACAAAAGATAGTTTGATGGTGGGATCTTTGATGTTTGGACCTCCTCACCCTTTCAATCAACTCAGCGCTAAAAATCAAAAAACCAACGCCTGGCTAACCCGAAATCGACACGGTCTTCGATGGAATGACGGCTACATTTCCTACAATCATCTCGCTTCTATTCTTAAATCTTTAACCCACAACTTCTCCTCCATTTACGTTGTAGGATATGAGAAAGCAAACTTTTTTGCCCAACTCTTAAAAGATAAGCCCATAACAGAAATTTCTGTGCCAGGTGGTATCATTTGGAAACATCGAGGGAAATGTGCTAAACACCAGCAGATGATAAACACTTTTCATTGTGCTGAAAACAAAGTGCGCAACGATCGATGGCACATTATAGAAGAAGATTTCCATATCCAAAGGTTTATCTAGACGGGCCAGCAACAACTTTTGACCGAGCCTTCGATCAGTTAGAAGAAGAGCCTTCCCTAGAAAATTTTGACGCCTTTATCAAATCATGGGACAATTTACCGTCCATAGAAAATCCAGATTCTTCCAATCTTAATTCTTCCAGTTCTTCAAATCGTAATTTTTCTAGTTGGGGTGAAATACCCGACAATCTACTTAATTATGATCCAGAAGCATGTTGGGTTGACGTTGAACACTTAAAGGAACCAGAAGAGTGTTGGGAAGAACCAGATCCAAAGGAACCAGGAGTGTGTTGGGACGAACCAGATCCAAAGGAACCAGAAGAGTGTTGGGACGATCCAAAAGATCCAGAAGAGTGTTGGGATGAACCAGAAGGGCCCTAAAGACTTCAGTGGGACCAAAAGGTTATCTCTAGTTTTAAGAATGGACTTGACCAAAACAGAGTCTAGAGAATTTTGTTATGTAATTTTTATAAATGTATTTAATAATGTTTAATAAAAGATATATAATTTGTAAAACAAATGAATTTTTTTAATTACCATCATAGGAAACCTTAAAACAGAATGAACAAAGTTTTAGATGACACTTTATGATTTAAAAAAATATATGAAACACAACACTTAGTCATTTTTATGATTTAAAACAATATATGAAACACAACACTTATCCATATTTTAAAATTTTAAACAATATATGAAACACAACACTTATCCATTTTTTTAAAATTTGAAAAATATCTCAACAGAGAATTTCAGTGAAAAATGTCTTAGAGAAAACATATATTTTTTTTTTAGAAATCCCAAAAGTTACTACAGAAAAGTGTTATAGAAAACAACTCTCCCACCTACCAGAAGAGAAAAAATAGACTCTTGAAAATTTTCTCTTTTTTATACAAAGAATGTAAATTCAGGCTTTCGGGGTCAGTCCTCCATTTTAGGGAGTTGACGAGAACTGACTATGTAAAAATATTTCTTTGAATAGTTTCCATAACAATATATTTTTAAAAAGCCAAAATATTTCCAAGACTGACTGTTTATAAAGATAGGCAATTCCTTTTGACTGGAAAAACTTTTATCAAATCTGAAACACATATTAAAAAAAACTTTTTGTTCATTTTTATAATGTCAAGGACATTATAAAAATCAACAAAAAGTTTTTTTAAGGTTGTTTACGAACGTGTTTCAGATCTGATAAAAGTTTTCCAGTCGGTTTCACTTTCGAAAGGAATTCCCTACCTATATAAACAGTTGGTGTTCAGACCAACTCTCTCCTTCACTTGATGGATGGAAATCTTAAAAATATTTTGTATAGTGACAGACCCCAAAAATGGATGACCCTCAAATTTTTCGGAACCCTAGAAACATTTTTACAAGATTATATCTAAGTTGAAATGAATTTTTTTTTGAAGATTCTGGCCCCATCTAAATATTTTTCATCGAACTTTAAAGGATTAGCTCTTAACCTGAAAGGTGGAAAATATTTTGGCTTTAAAAACATATAGTAATATTCAAAACGAAACAAAAAAATGGATCCCCGAAACGTTTTTTCCAAGAATATATATTTCTCTAAAAATCAGCTTTTGAAGATAATTCTCTTAGTTCTAAATATTTTTTCTCGGATGTAAAATAACAAAAATTTCTTTTCAAAGGATTTCCAAAAAAAAACAGTTACGTCTGTTTCAAACACTTCATTTTTTTAAACGACCCAACACAATTCAACAAAGAAAAATATAGTGTAAATTGAAAAGTGATTTCCGACGCAAAATGCCAAAGCCAAAGTCCATCGGGAAGCTTTGGACTAATAATATAATATACATTATATATAATATGTATTATATATAATATATAAACTTTCTGTATAAACCATTCAGATCTTCTTTCAAAACGTTTCTTCTTCGTCATTATTTTGAAGTAAAGTAACTTGAAAGAAGGGATTCGACAAGGCCCCCTAAAACGGTTCATCAAACGGAGCTATCAAACACTTGTTGTTAAAACCTGATTCAAAAGAATTATCCAAAAGAAACTTAAAAAATACGACCTTCTTTGGGTTTTCCAAGAGACAAAGATTCGACAAGGATTTTCTGAAAACACCAAAAGAATTATTGAAAAAGAACTATTTATATAGATACCCAAAATGGGTTCCCAAAAGAATTAGGTTAACAAGTTATCCAGAAGGAACGAAAAGTTTCCAAAATTTTCATAACTCTTTAAGACCACAACAACTCTTGAAGACCTGAATATGTTCTCTTGGAAACGTTGCGGTGTTAAAGTAAATTCTTTTACGTGGAAACCTTGCGGGGTAAGAGAAAACACCAAAAGAATTATTGAAAAGGAACTATTTATATAGGTACCCAAAATGAGTTCCCAGAAAGAATTATGTTATCCAGAAGAAACGAAAAGTTTCCAAAATTTTCATAACTCTTTAAGACCTCAACAACTACTTATATAGATCCATTCGAAAAAAAAAACTTTTTGTCTAAAAAATTATGTCTTACTATTCAATGTTTTACTATCCAAAGTTTTCCCATAGAAACTTTGGATAGTAAAACATCATTTTTTAGACAAAAAGTTTTTTTTCAAGGTCAAATATTGTTTCGAAAGGAATTCCACATCTATATAAACTCAGCTCTTGAAGCACTGAATGTGTTTTTTTCTTTTGGAAACATTGCGTTGATAAAGTTCTTTTACTTGTTTTTTTCTCTTGGAAACCTTGCGGTGATAACGTAATTTACATTACCTGTCTTTTGTCTCTTGGAAACCTTGCGGTGATAACGTAATTTACTTTGCCTGTTTTTTGTCTCTTGGAAACCTTGCGGTAATAACATAAGAGAGAGTTGAAAATCGTATTTCATGTGCTGTGATAACGTAATTTACTTTACCTGTTTCAACTTTCTTGGAAACATTACGGGGGTAAGAGATAGTTGAAAATTTTATTTTTTGTTACCTTGCGGTAATTTACTTCACTTGTCCTCAACTCTCTTGGGGTGCAATCTTTTTATTTTGAATACCAGAACAAAAGTTCCTTTGGATTAACAAAATTCTTTTATTTTTTATATATTATATGTAATATTTATATTACATAATATTTATATATAATATTTATATTATATATATTTAACTTTTGTGATGTCTAAAAATAAAGTAAGACCTCATCCTATACAAAAAGTAATAAAAATGTTAGACCTCATTATAAAACAAAAAGGGAGTCTTTTTTTAATATATATTTCAGATCTAATAAAATGTTTTTTTTCCAGTCAAAAGGATTCAGTTCAGTTTTGAAAATATTTTAGTTTCTAAAAATCTTGGAAATATTTTGTATACCAACCTTTCTTTAAAAATATTTTTGTTCAAATATGCCCCCCCCAAATGAATGGGTTTCCAAGAATTTTGTCTTGTCAAAAAATGGTCCAAGATTGGATAAGAGAGTGATCCAAAAAAATGGGTCGTTTAAGGAATTGAATGCATTGCACTCATTCCTTACACGACCCATTTTTTTTGGATCACTCTCTTTTACTTACTCATCTGATTATTGTTGATCTTTGATAATTTGGGGGAGGTGATAGACCCCTAATTGTGTTAGAAAGAAGATGGGCCTTTTTATCATCTCATCTTCCACAGTGTCTTTAATGACAATGTATATTACACCATCCTCCTCGACTCTAGTAAGAGGTTCTGTAAAAATTCGGCACATCCAGGGAAACAAAAATTTGTTGTGAAGAGCTTTTTGGGCAACGTACGCAGCTTCGTCGGATGAGAGAATAATCTGATGAGCTGGACCCCACTGTTTGGAATAATGATGTAATTCTCCGAGCCGAAGAAATTTATCCTGATCTGGGAGAAAAACTTGCAGAATACTGGACGTATGACTACTATTCGTAGGTAACAGGTTGACAATATCTTTAGCATTCCAGTATATGAATCCCATATACACATACGCGTGCACAAAAAGGGTAGAGTTGTATTCCAGTCTAAGGAGCATGGTTTCCTTATATAATAAAAGAGCTCGCTGCGTTTATATACTCTTCAGAAAGAGGTCACGTGTTCAAAAGGAGATGTGAAAAAAAAATTAGGGTTTTCCCCTAAAAATGGGTTTCAAGATTGAATAAGAGAGTGACCCAAAAAAATGGGTCGTATAAGGAATCGAATGCATTGCACTCATTCCTTCCACGACCCATTTTTTTGGTTCTCTCTTCGCCTATTCGGGAGAGAATTCATCATCACTTAATTCTTGCCTGATGATTTCAGGCAGGTGATGGACCCCAATAGAGTGGGAAAAAAGATGGGAGACTTTCTTCTAATTGCCTCATCTTCCACAGTGTTTCGGAGGGCAATATATGTGCCATCCTCCTGCACGACTTTTGTAACAGGCTCCATAAACATCTGGCACATCCAAGGAAATAAGAATTCGTTATGAAAAGCTTTCTGGGCAACATATGCGGCTTCATCTGATGTGAGAACAAGCTGATAGGGTGGACCCCATTCTTTAGAATAATTGTACAATTCTCAAAGTCGAAGAAACTTGTCCTGATCTGGGAAAAAGACTTGCAAAATACTGGAGGTGTGAGAACTCTTCGTAGGTAAGAGGTTGAGGATATATCGAGCATTCCAGTACAGGAATACTAGATCCACATATGCGTGAACGTAAAAGAGAGAGTTGTACTCCAGTTTGAGCAGCATGATTTCTTATAATAAAAGAGCTTGCTGGCGATCCGTTTATATACTCTTCAGAAAGAGGTTACGTGGTCCCTTTACCAAGATCATAAAAGGGATTATAAAAGGGATCATAAATGGTATAAAAAATCATAAATGGGAACCAAGATCATAAAAGGGATAAAAAAATCATAAATGGGAGCCAAGGTCAGGTTTCGTTATTCCGTTTGCATTGCTCCACCTGATAGTCACGTGGTCTTCTCATTTATATAAAAGGCGAGCGGATTTTTTTTCATATCAGAGATGATTCGCGTTCTGTATAACGAATATATATCAGTTCGATGTTATATCGAGGAAGAACGGCTGTTTTGGAATGCGGCTGATATTTTACCACACATTCCGACTTCCAGCAATAAAACATGGTATATTTTATCAGTGTTTTTTGAAGAGGACCATTGCTTCCGCATAAAGAATGGAACTTTTATCTTATCCAGCGAAGAAATGCTTTACCTGGTGGATAAGAATCCAAAAACAATCAACTTCTTGCCTGGGTCTACAGTGTTCTCACCCAGCCACTTGTCCGCGTAGTTCCTCATCAACCTGTATACCGGCTTCTTTATCCAGGGGAAAAACTCCCTTTCGTGACCCTGTATAACCTGGGAGTGAACTACATACCTCCTCATCCCAGCATGAACAATGTAATAGACTATTATCCAAAACGGTACGCCATGAAAATGTGCCAAACCGACTTACCTGAAGAAAAAGACCTGGAAATTCAAACAGATCCTCTCATTTTGAATTTCCATGACATGATCAACTTTTAACTCCTTCAAAAAAAAAGAAAAAGAAAATTTGGGAGGAGGCAAAAAAGAATAGGTCTAGAAGGAAACGGGTGCATCGGGAAAAAAAGGAATAACTATTTTCCAAATGCACTCTTTTCCTTCTAGACCCATTTTTTTTTATTATTTCTTTCAACCAATCCTGGAATCATAAGAGTATAAAATTTTATAAATGCCATTAAAGTTACAATCTAAGCAGGATCTTTTTTCGATGTCAATGAAGAGAATTTATATAGAGTACATTCTTAAAACAAATGGGCTGTGAAAAATTTTTCTAAGAGCTGAAAGAAAATTTGTAACACATATTAAAAAAAAACTTTTTGTTAATTTTTATAATGTACGTTTTCCCTTTTGGATTCCATTCTTGGAAGTCTATTGTATACTTAAAAAAAACTTTTGTCTAAAAAAATGAAAAAATAATTTTTATAATGTCAAAGACATTATAAAAATTAACAAAAAGTTTTTTTTTAATATGTGTTTCAGATTTGATAACAGTTTTTCCAGTCAAAAGGAATTGCCTATCTTTATAAACAGTCAGTCTTGGAAATAGTTTGGCTTTTTAAAAATATATTGTCATGGAAACTATTTAAAGAAATATTTTTACATATTCAGTTCTCGTCAACTCCCTAAAAATGGATGACTGACCCCGAAGGCCTGAATTTACATTCTTTGTATAAACAAGAGAAAATTTTCAAGAGTCTATTTTTTCTCTTCTGGTAGGTGGGAGGGTTGTTTTCTATAATACTTTTCTATAGTAACTTTTGGGATTTCTAAAAAAAATATATGTTTTCTTTAAGATATTTTTCACTGAAATCTTCTCTTGAGATATTTTTCAAATTTTAAAAAAATGGATAAGTGTTGTATTTCATATATTGTTTTAAATTTCCAAAAATGGATAAGTGTTGTATTTCATATATTGTTTTAAATTTCCAAAAATGGATAAGTGTTGTGTTTCATATATTGTTTTAAATTTTAAAAAATGGATAAGTGTTGTGTTTCATATATTGTTTTAAATTTTAAAAAATGGATAAGTGTTGTGTTTCATATATTGTTTTAAATCATAAAGTGTCATCTAAAACTTTGTTCATTCTGTTTTAAGGTTTGCTCTGATGATAATTAAAAAAAATTCATTTTTTTTACAAATTATATACTCCCTCCGACAGAAATTAGTTGCTACATTTAAGTCGAAAATTTTGTTCCAGATTAGTTGCTACATTTCAAGTAGGTGGAGTCATAAATAACTTCTGATGCAGTTTAGTAAATAGCTACCAGTACATAGCTATATTATGTGCAAGAAATTCCTTAAATATCAATTAAAATTGCTTAGTTTGCAATTAAAACCATCACAACTTGGTATTTTCAATCTCATTTTTTACTTTCCACAAATGTAGCACTTATTTTGAGACAAATGTTTCGAAGCAAATTTACAGAGTTTGCACTTTCTTAAGGCACGCCCCATTTTGTGAGGACTCTACCACCGTTGTGCAAGAAAGATCATTTTCTTCCTAATGAATTCACGATTCATTAGTTATTATAGAATATACATATAATAGTTATCTATTATAGAATATATATATGTGGCAGTTTTATGCGATTGTGGGAAGAGTGCTTACAAAATGGGGCGTTTCTTAAGAGTGCTCAAAACTTGGATATTTTAACTAACTTGGTACTGATTTAAGCAGCGAATGCTTGGCAAGTAAATGTTGTTGACTGATAGCACAACACCCTAAAATCACTGAAAAATGTTCAAACAAAATCATAAAATCATCAGCATCAATAATCAGTACAAAAGTATTCAAATGTAGCACCTAATTTGGGACAGAGGGAGTATCTTTTATTAAACATTATTAAATACATTTATAAAAATTACATAACAAAAATTCTCTAGATTCTGTTTTGGTCAAGTCCATTCTTAAAACTAGAGATAAACTTTTGGTCCCACTGAAGTCTTTAGGGCCCTTCTGGTTCATCCCAACACTCTTCTGGTTCCTTTGGATCGTCCCAACACTTTTCTGGTTCCTTTGGATCTTGTTCGTCCCAACATTCTACTGGTTCCTTTGGGGGTTCAACGTCAGCCCAACATGCTTCTGGATCATAATTAGATAGATTGTCGGGTATTTCACCCCAACTAGAAAAATTAGGATTTGAAGAACTGGAAGAATTACGATTGGAAGAATCTGGATTTTCTATGGACGGTAAATTGTCCCATGATTTGATAAAGGCGTCAAAATTTTCTGGGAAAGGGTCTTTTTTTAACTGATCGAAGGGTCGGTCAAAAGTTGTTGCTGGCCCGTCTACATGGATCTTTTGGATATGAAAATCTTCTTCTATAATGTGCCATCCATACTTGCGCACTTTGCTTTCAGCACAATGAAAATTTTTTTCATCTCCTGGTGTTTAACACATTTCTCTCGATGTTTCCAAATGATACCACCTGGCACAGAAATTTCTGTTATGGGCTTATCTTTTAAGAGTTGGGCAAAAAAGTTTGCTTTCTCATATCCTACGACGTAAATGGAAGAGAAGTTGTGGGTTAAAGATTTAAGAATAGAAGCGAGATGATTGTAGGGAATGTGGCCGTCATTCCATCGAAGACCGTGTCGATTTCGGATTAGCCAGGCTTTGGTTTTTTGATTTTTAGCGCTGAGTTGATTGAAAGGGTGATGAGGTCCAAACATCAAAGATCCCACCATCAAACGATCTTTTGTTGCATATCCCTATTCCTTCAGGATGTATTCTCCCTTCTTGTGGTTGTAGGACTGGAATCCTTCTAAATCCAGTACGATAAAATTATCAGCCATTTTTCACAAAATAGTATCTAGATGGAAAAGAAAAGGTTAGAGAGGATTACTAAAAAATGGATTACTAAAAATGGATTTTAAAAGCTTACTACAAATGGACTAAAATCTTACTAAAATGGATTAATTTTTTAATAGCATAATGTTTTTAAAAAGCTTAATAGAATAATATTTTTAAAAGCTTAATAGAATAATATTTTAAAAGCTTAATAAAAATGGGAAATGACTTACCAGCACAATTCAAGTAGTGCTCTGAAGAAAACTCTCGTGAAACACGCTCTTTTATACTCGCGGAATGATTATTTTTATCCCTTTAAAAAATGTTTACATCATTGAGACCGTAATTTTTGTTTAAAAAAGTAAAAAGGACTAATCTTGATGCTTAATGGTAAAGATTGGGAAAAAAGTTTAAAAAGCTAATCTTGATCGTAAAGATTGAAAAAAAAAGCTAATCTTGATGGCAAAGATTAATAAAAAAAGTATTAATCACATGACTTTCAAAATGAGAGGTATAAAAGGACATTTCATTTCATTTTCCTCTTATATTCACCATGCGCTACTATATAACTTTTTGGGATGGTCATGGATTTGAAGTTTACATTACTAATAATCACATTTACTTCAATGCCGTGTCTCTGGCCATGTTCACGAAAAATTACGGTTCACTTTTATACAAAGATATGATCGACCTACTAAAACCCAAGCTCTTGATGTGGAAAGATCTTTCACCAGACGATCCAGATGAGCGGAGTATATGGTTCGATTTACCTCAAGCCTTGCATGCCATGCAGAAACTGGGAACAAGAGCTTATCATATTGTTCTCCAAAGCTTACGTTCACTTTAGAAGAGGATGGTGAAAATGAGGATGGCCTACCTGTATTGAAAATCAGCACTTCTAAACAAAATATCTTTATCAAAGATATGGCGGAATTGTCCATGTATCACATCTTTAGTGAATCAGGATGTACATAAGAAGTGGAAAGAAAGGAGGAAAAAAAATCGGTCTGCAGGGAAACGGGTGCACGGGAAAAAAAGTGACTTTTTTTAAATGCCCTC
>KL818491.1:0-72389 GCA_000611955.2 Stegodyphus mimosarum | reverse complement strand
TTGAGAATCATTACGGACGCGCCCTGGTTTGTTCGAAACTCAACGATACATAACAGTTTAAAATTCAAGCCGCTGGACAGCGAAATCTTGGTAGCATCACATAACTTCTTTTTGAGTTGTGATAGACATAGCAATAATGCCGTAAGAACTATTGGAGACTACGATTACACCATCGTTCAACGATGTAAAAGGCCACGGACGATACAACATAATGCACAGTGGTGAATGTATATAATGTAAATATTATATATTGTCTTTTCCTATTTTAATTGCAATTATTTCATTTTTACAAATTTCATTTTAGATTTTCTCAGTAATGTGTTCTCATATATGTAAATATGCTATTACGTACTATAGAAATGCTATCTTCACCCAATTATGAATTATGCCCGCCATTCATATTGCTGTCATAACGAAATTGCTTTCAACTGATATTATTTTGAGAAATGCTTGGACTTTGATTATGCATCGTCACTGCTACGAAATTGCTATCACTTCGTTGCGGGATATGCCTGAACTAGATATGCCTTTTTGGAAGTTTAACAGCACAAATGTGCAGAAGTTTATCCTTTCATCGGATCAGATAAGTATTCACTTTATTTAGGACACTTAAGAGATTAATGGATGAATAAAGATCTTCGGATCGCACACTCATAAAGAATGAAGATGACCCATGACCTATGACTCGACCTGCCGAACGAGTCCCCCCCTCTCTCTCGCCCAGACTCCGAGCGGAAACGAGCAGGACTTAAAAGAGAGGGCTAGCTCATAGACCTTTTCCCCCTGAAACAAGCAGTGAGGAGTGATGACGTAGCCAGGATGACAGTGAGCGGGGAGATGCAATTCACAACATAGAAATTAGCGTTTTAAATTTGAAGAACCAGCGTTTAAAATAAGCTGTGTGTGAAAGATAGCTATAATTTGGAAGAGACAATGTTACTGCAGTATGCATTTTACATTGAACATTAAAAAATTTAATAGTACTTACTCAATTTTAAAATAACAGACAAAATGCGCTACTCTTAGCATAAAGTTCCTTTTTTTTAATTTGCAGGGATTTTTTTTTTCTTTACATGCCTGTTTATTTCTAATCATTTATTTATCTGCATGTTAACTAAGAGAACTCTACTACTGCTTCTAAGATAACTATAATAACAACTATTTAAAATTAACCAAAAACAACCTTAAATTGGCATAGATTTAAACATGTATGGTTATATATGGCAAAATTTCTGCTAATCTAAGTTTGAGTTTCAGCCTAACTGTAAATTTTACATTGGCATATTTTTCTTCCGATTCAACATAATAATAGATATTTTTTTAAATAATTTTGTAACTTAGGCTTTCATCATATTACATTTAAATAAATACATGTAAGATTGTTATCTTAATTTAGACAAAACAACTTTACTCACAGTACCTAAAACATTATTTAATTTTTCAAAAGTGGAGATTAATGAGACAAGTCTTCTTATGCCAATTACTTTAATATTATACTATTATATTTTGTCTAGAATGCTAAGCTAGCACAAAATCCAATTAATAATAACACAGGATACTATAAAAATAACTTAATAAAATTAGTTCTTTTTTGAAATATGCTTTATGCTATTAACTTCTAAAATGTCATCTAAAAATATTTCAAATAAAAACATATTATATATGCTTACTTGTACAGTCGAAATTCAACTACAAGCTGTTGAAATATTATTTATTGGCTGCCACATTCGAAGCAATCCACTTTTTTGCCTTTTGGGTTGCTTTTCTTTGGGAAAAAACATATGCATTTCTATTTAAGAAACGTATTCTAATAAAAGTTCGCACTCTGCAAAATAAACGAATTGCTTCTCTGTTAACTTCAGGATAATGTTTCTCCAGTTTATTAATTAAAGAGCCAATTACATGCTTCCCTTTGTAGTAAGTTGTACCATGAACTGCACAAAATATTTTTTCGAACTCGTAAACTGTATTCATCCATGAATGGGAAGGTGTAGTCAAACCTCCTAAGGACAATAATTTAATCCATTCTGAATTAACCTCTGATTAAAACAAACTGCACTTTTTGAAAAAGACCAAGTATTTGGTCCAGTTTAGAGTCATAACACAGTTTAGAATCTATATGCATTTCGTCGAAACTGAGAACGCATATTTTTTCTACAGAATTCAAATATTCGCATCTTTCCTTCATTACAGCAAGAACATCACTCTGAATTCCTGGGCTACATGAAAATTTAGCGCACCATCTCTTTAATGTGCTAGTGCTAGGTAAAGGAATTCCCATTTTTTCTTTCCAAAAATCGTAGCTTTTAGATGACAGAGCTCTTATGACAATACAGCGTGAAATATCTTCACTAGTCCACCTGATTTTTTCCTTCTTTTCTAGCAATGCGTTAATCTGCGTCTTTGTAAAAATATGCTGTAGGCGTTTTTCCAAATTCTCCGATCTGTGCTGTTTTTTCCTAAATTTTGCTGTTTGGGATTTTAATTTTTGAATTTCCGATACAAATTTCTTTCTAGATGTCGTCCACCTTTTTTGTCGCTGAGCAAACATTCTAAAATTTTTCTTTTCTCTATTTTTCAATATTTTATTACAATTTTCTAAGAATATAATTTTGTTCTTCAAATTATCAATGCATTCTTGTTTATCTTTACAATTAGGGCATTCAGAGATATTGTCACTTACGGCATTGTCGTTTGTAAGTTTTATTTCAAAATCATTCACATTTGATTTATTATTGTCAGCTTTAATTTCGTTCTCGGCCTCAAAATAAATTTTCTTTGGACTTAACTCGTGTAGTCTTTCAAAAGCACTCTGCATTAGTTTTCTTTTCAAATGTCTCCGATTTCTTGGTGTTATTTCGTTTACATCACACGATAAATTTACTTTCGGCACAGCATTGCATTTCAACAGTTTCCTTTGTGGCAATCCAAGCAAGCGATTTCTCATATCATCTTCATAATCACTGCACAGAAAATGTTCGCTGCAAATTCTTGCGTTTTTCACATTAATAAAATCTTGTCTTCGACATTTATGTATCCATTCTTTCGTCAAAATCAAATTGTCCTTTGGGAAAGCATGAAATACAATATCTCTTCCTTTCGTATTTCTATAAGTGTTACGGCACGTTGCTACAGCACAAAAAGCCATATTACATAAAGGATACTTTAAATGCAGAATTTAAAAGGAAAACTGAGTAAAACTATATATATACATATATATACACGATTTGTTTTAAATATTTGCATTATTAGAAAACAAATATGTATGATTAAAATTAATTTGAGATATGCAACCTCCAGAAAATCGTCTCGCAAACTGAATGAAACTGCAGTTTTAAACGCGCGAAATCAGAGCAGGTGCATAACAGTGACGTCAGATTACTACCAGTTAACCCCCTCCATGAGGCTCGCGTCGGCGAGGAGTTGAACAAAGGAATGACCTAGCCCTTTCTATTTATCCCTGGGAAACGAGTGTCAATGAAGTTCAATGACCTCGCGAACGTTCTTTTTCGCGTTGCTTGGCTACAGGATTTTTATTTTATTTACTGATATCAAGAATCAAGGAAAGCTCACGCCACCTTTTATTTCTCTTATTCAAAATTATTTGATGCATTGACTGACCCCTTCTAAATTGATTCTGGCCCTTTTTCGGCGCTAAATTAAAGTCCTTCATTGAGTTTTTACCTTTTTTGTCTCATGCAGAAGGCATTATCTTGAGCTAATAAATACTATTTTTTGGCTTTCAAAATTTTAACCCGTATTTGATGATCCCCTCTTTTGATGATTTAACTTATAATTGACGATGTGGAGTTAAAGGCTTGCCCTAGTGTACTCCGTACATTTAACTTCCTTGATCCCTTGATCCTTGTGCTTCATTGGTTGGTTGTTCTTTAGATCACGCCTTGGGCGGGTTAGTGATGTCCTGTGGGTTGCGCGAAGGTAAACTAGGAAAGTCTTCGTTCTTTAATTGAAATTCTGGGATGGATTGCTTATTTTGTTTAACTTTTTCAGCGTTTCTCTCTGCTATTCGTTTTTTAACGTTTTCGGGGTTCTTACTGCATCCTCTATATGATGAAACGTGATTTAATCCACATAACACGCATATTGGTGGGTCAGTTCCTTTCTTAGTTTTGCACTGAAATGTCTCTTGCATTTGAGCACATTTCAGGCATCTTGGTGTATAATGGCACAAATCCCGTGTATGCCCATATCTTTGGCATTTGTGACATTGCACGGGACCTGGCCGTGATTTATATTTCACTATCAAGACATTAAGTCCACGTACTTTCTTCAAATTGAAGATTTTCTTTCCTTCCTCACTTCGTTTAACGTCGGCTCAGGCAAATTGTACGTAAGTACTTGCAGAAAGGTGCCCGCGCAGTGTGCGCTACCGACTATTGAACCTGGTGGACGACTTTCTAACATATGGCATTTCGAAGACTTGTAATGGCATATCCTATTAGATGTGATAAGCAATATGTAGGATCGAGGACTATGTTGACAGCTGTAGATCTGTAAAATGGAACCGAGCGACACAAGTCAGCTACCCATGTGGCTTCCAAGCTTAAAAGGAGATGAATGAGTTAGTGTGTGTGTAGTAAGTTAGTTACCGTCGGAAGGAGTCTATGTGTGACCAACATATATCATACAGCAGTAAGGTGATACAAAGACAAAATCAAAACATACAGGAACGTGGTAAAGAAATGAATACATGACATGGAAAAGGGTATATTACAATTATTATATATATACATAACAATATTATTAAGGCATAGGTGCATAGCATTACAGAGAGATTTTTTTTCTATTAAATATATATTTTATGTTACATTTCTAAGCACCGCCAATGGTCTTTTTCTATTAATAGGCAATTGATAGTCGTAATCAGACACATGTATAGTAGGGTTGGACACACTATGCATATTGTTAAAGAATTTTTTAGCCAGTTTGGCTATGAAATCATCCATGTATGGGATATTGAATTCACGGTGAATTGCCGAGTTTTTAATAAACCACGGACAATTTACCGCTTGTCTTAAAACAATATTTTGTAGTATCTGCAACTTTTTAATCTTAGACTTACATACATACCCCCAGACAGGGCAGGCATAAGTGATGATGGAGCGCAACATGGTTTTGTAAATGCGTAAATTATTGTCTACAGAAAGAACGCTGTTCCGAGCAATTAAGGGGGAAAGTGCACGTTTACGTACCCGGAACTTGGTAATAAGCTGTGTAATGTGAGGGGTCCATGTGAGACATTGATCTAGAACAACACCTAGGTATCGGGCCTGCTTGGTCCAAGGGATAGGAGTACCATACATATCAACGTGGATATTGTAATCAATGAGTTTCTTTCTGGTAAAGAAGATGGCATCAGATTTATCCACTTTGATTTTAATTTTCCATGCCTGCAGCCAGGACTCCAGTGCATGTATGTGATCTTGTTGTGATTGTATGACTGAGCCGTGAGATGCACTTTGTGATAGAATTGCTGTATCATCAGCATACATTGCTAGCGTGGTGTGTGGTGTTTGTGGGATATCGTTCGCGTATATATTGAAGTATAGCGGGCCTAAAATAGACCCTTGTGGGACCCAACGACAAAGTGTCGACCCATAAGGTAAGAATAGGTGATGTATGTGATGTAATCTGGGAAACCCAGAGTTATGATTTTGTGTATGAGGCCCTCCAGCCAAACTCTGTCAAAGGCCTTTGCCACGTCGAGGAATATTGCCCCAGTTATGGATTTATTCATGAGTCCTTGGGATATCATCTTAGTTACTCTGTAGAGCTGGTGGCTGGTTGAATGCTTCTTCCTGAAGCCATGCTGCTCTGAGATGATAATGTTGTTCTCGTTAAGATGTTCTAGCAGCCTCTGTTGGATGATAAATTCAGCAACTTTACTGGTGGATGACAGCAGGCTTATGGGGCGGTATGAAACAGGGCTGGTAGCTGGCTTCTGCGGCTTAAGAACTGGTACCACGACTGCAGTCTTCCATGGAGTTGGATAGTGGGCAAGTCGAAGAATGTCATTTATAATGCTGGTCAACTTGAGAAGCATCAGCACGCCCATATTTTTTAACATTTTGTTGTTTATGCAGTCCAAGCCTGGACTCTTCTTGGTTTGGAGTTTCATAATGTAGTCGTAGACCTCTGAAGGTTTGACAGGAGGGATGTTGGTTGTGTGTGGCTTTGAGAGGAAATTTTTTAGCGTCTGAGTGACTAGATTTTCTGTTTGGGGGTGAGGTATGTTGTTAGGTGTGAAACTGAGTAGCATAGTGATCAGCAAGTGACTCAGCTTTCTCAGAATCAGTGTAAGCAATTCGTTGTGGGCCTGTTAGGGGCGGAATATTTGTGTGGCATCTCAAGAGTTTATTAGTAGCTTTCCAGATGTTACCCTCTTCTGGAGAGAGTGAGGAGAGATAAACGGCCCAGTCGTGGTCTGTTTGTTCTCGAGTAAGGGCCCTGACCTGGCGATTAAGTTGATTTAGTCGTACTCTATCGGGAGGGTATCTTGATCGCTGCCATTCTCTTCCCACAGCATTACGTTGTCTGATGAGGTTTCTGATAACATTATTGCATTTACCTTTTTTGGGGGCTGGTACAACTTTGCTATTAGCATCCAGTGCAGTTTGAAAATTTGCAGTAAATGCATCAACAAGAGCGTCTAACTCATCACCTGTGTGTGCTGTGGGAATGTGTATTGTCGTGTTGTTCAAGGCTTTGGTGAAGCCAGACCAATTAGTAATAAAGGCCTTCTTGTGTGGTGTGTTACGAGCAGACAGATCCATATCCATCAGAACCGGATATGGTCTGATGACAGCTCAGTTAAGCTGTCAACAGTGCTGAAAGTGCATCCCTTGATCAAAAAGAAATCAAGGACTGAGGCAGATCTGTCGTCATAACGTGTTGGGGTCTGTGGAGCTGCAATTGTGATACCGGCCTTGGTGGCAAAACGGTGGATTACCGTTTCCTAGGAAGGTGTTATTGCTGCAGTTCCACTCGCGGTGGTGTGCGTTAAAGTTTCCGCCAATAATTACTTTGTTGTTGAGTTTAGTCAGTGCTTCAAAATCTTGCACAATATTGACATGTGATCGGCGATGTAAATGGGTAGTTTAATGATTTCACAATCTTTTATGGTGGTTAGTTGTCTTATTTTAATTACGGGGATTCCGTTACTCTCTATCTCTTTTTGTAGTGTTTCAATATTAGCATTGGATGGCAAGTTTTTAATTACGCCCTTAATCGGTTTTTTCGAGTTCATTTGAAAAGTATGATACGGTATCTCCTTTTTTTTGTAGGTAATCCGCGATTGCGCGGTAATGATTCGGTTCGAATACTTGAATTGTGAGTCTTCCTCCTTTAAGATTCCCTGTATAATATTTAATGTTGAGGTTTTCCTCAAAATCATCCTTTATGGCATCCCAATTGCAGTTGAAGTCAGCTAAGACAATGGGTGGAATGTGTCCTGCCGTTTTCTTCGGTAGTTCAAATTGGGCTTCGGAATTATCCTCGTCCATATCAACCTCGTTGTTTAAAATATCAAATGAGTTTTTCTGGGCGGGATAATTTATTTCTGTAACTGAATTATTTCTCTTATGTGTTTTAGGAGGTGAAGTAAAACCTTCATTATCTACTGTAGTTTTTTGCGGTTTTTACCACTCGCAGTTCCTTTTATTCTCTTATTTTCTTTAGTTGGGGAACTAAGAAAATTATTTATCTCATTTTTAGCATTAATGGGTTGAGAACATGCCTCTTCCTCACTAATTTGCCTTTTACTGATTTCTATGTTTTAAATTTCCATTTTTTCATTACTTCCTCAAAATGAGGATCTTCTTTCGGCGTTTTAGCTTGAATTAGGCTATCATACTCTGATTGCAGGCGCTGGAATCGGAGGCTAAGATTAGTTTCGTGACTCTCACATATCTGCTCAGTAAATTGCGCTAATTCCTTTTCTATGCTCATAATTCAGGCTGCTAACCTAACCTTAGGCTCGGTAATGCATACTGAGAGATGAACAAGAAGAAAAGAACTTACCAAATCTACCAAGAGAAGTACTCCAAGTCCACAGGCGCTGGTAATCCCAGACTAGGCTACGAGTTACAAAAATCCCACCTCGTCTCTAGGAGCTCAGCGGTCGAACAATGATGAGTGACTCATGTGAGTGACTAATGAGTATCACGGAGAGCAAACTGCGTTCCATATAAATGGCGTGTTATAGCAGCGTTTTACATTCTGACTTGGAATTTGCTTAGCGCTGGTGTACCTGCTGACAGCTCCCGGAGTTAGACTTTTGGATTTGTTCAGTGCATCGCATCACGACTATCGGTAAGTCAGTGTTTTTTGTCTTTAACGAATGCTTTTCATGATGGGCTTGCGTTGTTTTAAGAAACGTCAGGTTTAACTTTCAACATGGCAGATATTGATTTGTTTAGAAATTCATATTATTTTGAAAATTTGATTGAAAGAGGCTCGTTAGAGGAAATTCAAACCCAACTAACGCAATTGCAAATTCACCGCAACCAAATCTTAAACGAATCTGTTCAGGTTACTCCTGATATTGTTGATTTAATTAACAATGCAATAGACAAACTTACTCACGCATTTGCTAACAAGTTGTCTAAGGATAAAGAACTAACCCAAAATGTTAAACAAGCTTTAACTAAAATGCAACCTAAAGAAAAACCTAAAACCAAGAAAGATTCAGGATGGATTAGTCCTAAAAAGACTCACAAACGTTCGCTAAGCAATAGCAGTAACGCTTCAGCCACTTCAACTAAAAACCGATTTGTTCATCTTTCTGATGATGATGACATGGACGTTAATAACGAACTAACTCAAGTTCTAAATCCCCAACCGAATAATGAGGAAAAGTTTGTCAAACCGCTTAAAACTGCGAAAAGAATACCGCCAATTACAATATCGGAAATTACTAACTGGAAACCGTTAAGAGACCAACTAAAGAAAATTGTATCTACATTCGAAAGCAACTGTAAAGGTGGGGATATTCACCTCAAGGTCAAATCCCCAAACGATTACCGAAATACAACAATATTCTTCGATGAAAGCCAAATTCCGTATCATAGCTTTTCGCTTCCGCACGAAAAACCAATCAGAGCGGTTATTAAAAAATTGCCAGGACACACTTTACCGGAAGATATCATGGATGAACTTAAATCTTTAAACATACCAGTTAAAACGGTTAGACAAATAACCAAAAAGACGGAAACTGAAATAATCAAATTACCAACTTACGTAGTAGAAGTCGAGCGTAGCGCTGAAGGTAAAAAAGTCTTTGATCTGACTCATATTCTGGATCTCGGTATCCAAGTTTGTACATTTAAACCATCTCCAGGACACAAACAGTGTCATAAATGCCAGCGATACGGTCATTCTAAGCATCATTGTAAGCACAATCCGAGATGTCTAAAATGCGGTGAAAACCATCTTACTTTCACATGCAAAAAAGACAAAAATTTACCAGGCAAGTGTTGCCTATGTGGCGGTCAGCATGTATCGTCGTATCGTGGTTGCACTCGACATCCAGATAATATTAAAAAAGCCATCGAACTACGTTCTTGACATCGTTATTACTAAAAATACCTCGCAAATTCCATACCTGCAGGTGATGAATGAACTCAGTTCAGACCATTTACCTGTCAAATTCACGTATTATGGCTCTGAACAAAGAAAAATGTTAAAAAAGATTACAAATTGGGATGAATTTCAAAATTCTTTAGAAAAGCTACCCGCTCGTCCGGCTTTATCCGATATTCAGGACATAGAACTTCAAATTACCAAAATTAATGCAAGTATCAATTCGGCTCTTCACAATTCTACTATTTTTACAGAATACAAAAAGCCTAAACTTCCAAATTATATTAGTGAAAAAATTAAAGAAAAGAACAGAATCACTAAACTCTGGAGACATTCAGGAGATCCCAGAATTAAAACCATTGTAAATAGAAAAATTCGTGAATTAAAAAGCCTATTAGCTAACTATCGCACTGAACATTGGGAACTTTTACTTGACTCTCTTGATCATAATCAAAATGCTGTTTGGAAAATTGCAAAAAGCTTAAGAAATAAAGATAATAATATTGGCCCAATTCAAGCTACTAATGGACTAATTTATTCTGAAAAAGATATATCTGAAGCTTTGGCTGAACATCTTGAACTTGTTTTCACTACTCCTAACATTAATGATGAAGAAACAGATGATGAAGTAGCTGAATTTATAAATAATCTTACTAACATGCCTGGTATAGAACATTTAACCCCTGCTTCTCCTACTGAAATTTCTACAATAATCAAAAAGCTTAAGCCAAGAAAAGCTCCAGGTTATGATGGGATATCTAACAAAGCTTTAAAATTTCTTCCACGAAACTATATTTTGCTGATAATTAACATCATTAATGCTTGCCTTAGACTCAACTATTTTCCTGGTCAGTGGAAGCATGCCAATATAACAGTGTTTGTAAAACCTGGTAAAAACCCTAAAGACCTGAATTCATATCGACCAATAAGTTTACTACCTAGTCTTGCTAAAGTATTTGAACGCATCTTACAAAGTCAATTAATTAACCATCTGGATACTAAGAATATCATACGACAAGAACAATTTGGTTTCAGGAAAGGACATAACACTGTACTTCAATTACTAAATTTCACAGAATTCATCACTGAAGCCTTTACTAAATATAACACAATAGCAAGCTGCTTTATTGATCTTTAAAAGGCCTTCTACAAGGTGTGCACGAAGGCTTACTCTTCAAACTACACCTTGCTCTGTAAGGTTTTAGTTAAACTAACCAAGTTTATTTTAATTTAAATCTTTTCTATCTCCTCTCTGCTTCAACTTCCTGTCAGAAGAAGCGCGCGTTTTTAGCTTATGCTAATTTTTGAAGTTCAGCCAAGCACTATTTAAGCCAGAGGTAGAAACCTCTCGGGGTGTGAGAGCTTTGCCTCAGATCACGGTCTCAGATCACGATCACGCCACTCAACGTTCGCCTGACCAGCTAGCAGTTTAAATTTATAAGCCATAGTGCTTACTACGTGATTGCATTGTAAAATAAATTAAAGTGTGGTAGTATTTAGTATACCTTGCTATGCACCCTTTTAGATAGAGGCCAACTTCCGCGAATTGCTCTGCGAAGCAAAGTTTAATTTAAGTTCTATTTTAATTTATTTAAATTTATTTGATTGTTAAGTTCGACCAAAGTGTGGTCTGTTACGTTCTGTATCTCTCCCGAATTGGGAGGTTTGTATTTAATAGTGATTGAATAAAAGAGGATTTCAAATCCCTTCACGCGCAGTTATTCTCCAGCCCAGCAGTTACATCAGAACATAGCGTACCTTCCACTCCCTGTTCCAGTTCAGGACTTAGAACGTAAGGTTAAGAACCCTTTACAGAGTTTACAATGCTTCCAAAAAAGATGCACAGAACACAAAGTCCTGACAACTCGACTGCCAACAAATTTCATCAAGCTTATACAAAGTTATCTTAAAAATCTTACCTTTCAGGATAAAATTAATAATACTTTATCAACAAAAAAGCGAATTAGAAGTGGAGTGGCCCAAGGAAGTGTCCTTGGCCCTTTTCTTTTCAATATATTCACTAATGACATGCCTATTCCTTTGACTTCTAAAATAGTGAAATTTGCTGATGACACAGCTATTCTGACTAAATCTATGAAACCTCAACTTGCAATTGATAAACTTGAAACAGCAGTTAATCAAATAACTCACTATTTCAACATTTGGCGTATGAAAATCAATCCCAGTAAATGTCAAATTTTGGTCTTTAGAAGACAAAAAATTTACTCCTATTACTATTAACATCAAAATCAATGAACAACCTATTCCTGTTGTTAATTGTGCCAAATATCTGGGTGTATATTTTGATTTTCAACTATTATTCAAAGATCATGTTACTTATGCATTCCAGAAAGCTACTTCTGCAAAACTTTCTATTATTGCTTTAATAAACAAAAAATCCAAATTAAGCATTAACCTTAAAAGGAGACTCTATCTGATGTTATTACGACCAATTCTGCTATATGCTGTTCCAGTATGGGCTACTGTTTTTAAAACTTATCGTAAAAAATTGCAAATATTCGAAAACAAACTTCTACGTGAAATTACTGACTCGCCCTGGTTCGTGCGAAATCTTCAACTTCACAGAGATTTGAAAATTAAACCCATAGCAGATGAAATTCTATCTACATGCCACAACTTCTACTCAAGTATCGAAAACTCAGAATATACACACATACGTGAACTTATTATCTATGATCCAACTATTGAAATTGCAGCAAAACGACCCAGAGCCATCTTTCACAACACCAAATGGTAAACTGTATATACTGTATATATTGTACATAAACTAAAAAGTATAATATATATCACAAAGTAGTTATAATTATAAATTTATTTATAATTTATTCAAATGGACTTTGCTCTTCTGAAAATGAACATGATCGGTTCCAGATCCCTTGCAAAGCCATATGTACATAGTGTATATAGTTAAATATTAACCAAGAATTTTATTAAATTATTTAAACCGAGTGAAAAATACTATATAGTGTTCCAAGACTGTGCTTTAGTGTTCAAGAACAATCATTAAGAGAAATCTCTTAATTGTGAACAAAACAATTATAACTTAATACTATTAAGTTACTAAACTACAGAACTTCTATTTACTACTGTGCTTCTCATCTCTAACTCTGTGCCTTAATTCTTTAACTCTGTGTTTCATATCTCTGTGCTTCAAGAATGTGTATACTGTGCTCAAAAACTGTGTTTTGTGAAATTTTCTCTTAAAAAGTGCTTTTCCTATTTAATCTTTAACTCTTCATATTGGAAAAGATTTCTTTAACAATTTCTAATTAAGCAGCATATTGCATGGACAGTTTCTCTGTGGTGACCATGTCACATGACTCTACAAACCAATCATTTTCCAAGGACCAAGGAAGGGGTCAATTACGGGGCACTTAGGCAATTAGCCTTTATCCCCACATCATCAATTAATATATTATAGCCAAAAGAGGGGTTCCGCAAAAGATAAAAATTTTAGTGCCAAAAATTTGGGAAAATTCAAATAAGAAACCTGCCGTCGCAGTGACAAAAAAGGTAAAAACACTGAAGGACTTAATTTAGTAAATTGTGGTGTCGAAAAAAGGGCCAGAATCAATTTAGAAGGGGTTACATCTTGAATTTTGATAAGCAGCTAGTTTTCCTTGATCGATGGTCTTCTGGTGTTAAGGTGTTAACAACGCGTGAATGGAAGTGCTTGCGAACTTCTTTCGCGGCACTTCGGGTCTGGAAGGGGGGGGAGGCGGGAACTCGTTATACGAGTTGAGATTAAAGAGACAGGGCCGAACTGTCTTTAAGGAGAAACATTAGAATTTTAAGTAGTTACTTTTAACGTTAAGTGTTATGTATAATATTAGTAATAGCATCATATGAATAAATAAAATTGAAAGCTTAGAGTCCTCTTAAGAACTTTAGAAGTTAAATAATAAAAGAGCGCCAGAACCCTTTTAAGAAGGGAAGAAAAGGCGTTAGAGATACGCAATCTCTTAAGATTGCACTAAGTGGTTGCCCCGGTTACGGGACAGAGATAGTGGACCTGGGTGAAGCTGCGCACTCAGCGGATTCACCGAGGCGGGGGGGGGGTTGAACGAGAGTTGGGTGATTGCTTCGAGGCCCAAGGCCCAAGGCGTTGACTTCCGGAGTACCTTTCGTTATAGTCGCGTGCCAGTGTTGCACGAGGTCTTTTCTTTGATGATGCAACACCAGGATGATAAACGGGTAAGTCATGGAGAACGGGGTTTCCAACCGAAGGAATCCTTTTGAAAAAGTTAACCCAAAGACGCTGTATAAAGCGATTAATGTTGAGAATTTTGGCTGCGTTATGAATATCCTCGTTCGTAACGTACCAAGGTGCTTTATAAATTTGCCGTAGCATAATATTTTGGAAAATTTGGACATGTTTCCTGTTAGTAATTGCAGCTGCGCCCCATACCGGGCTTGCATATGTTAAAATTGGCCTTATCGTAGATTTATAGAGCAGAATCTTGTTATTCGTTGACAGGTCGCTTTTTCGAGCGAAAAAAGGCAGAAGTTGGGATTTGACAGCCTTCGCATTAGAAATAACTTTCTTTATGTGAGGTTGCCAAGTTAATTTGGAATCAAGTATCACTCCTAGATACTTATAAGTGGGAACCCAGGGAATTGGTTCGCCGAAGAGTTGCAAGTTAGGTAAATTGGGGTAAGCTCTGCGGATAAATAAGGTTGCAGCACATTTTGCGACATTAATTTTGATTTTCCACAGTCCGAGCCAGAACTCTAGGCTAGAAAGATAACTCTGCAGTGCAGAGATTACCGTGGAGATGTTGGAGTGTTAAGAAATGATGGCTGTGTCGTCTGCATATAAAGCTAGATCGACATTTGGAGCTTTAGGAATATCATTAATAAAATTGTTGAACATTTGAGGTGAGATCAGACTTCCTTATGCTACACCTGCATAGATTCTGCGGGGAGTTGAGTATTCGTGGTTAACTCGCACCCGGAAAGAGCTTCCTCTCAGGTACGAGTTTAGAATTTTAATGAGTTGCGCCGAAAAACCAAGCCGCATGAACTTGTAAATAAGCCCGTCATGCCAAGTCCTGTCAAAGGCTTTGGCGATGTCAAGATAGACAATTCCAGTTTTCTCTCGTTTACGAAAGCCTTCATGAACTACACGGAGTAACTGGTGTACCGTGGAGTGTTGAGGCCGGAAGCCAAATTGTTCCGGGATTATTAAATTTTGATCACGGCTGAATTCATTCAGGCGATTAAGTAAAACAAATTCATATACTTCTGAGAGAGAGGATAGCAGACTAATTGGTCTGTAATTGACGGGAGATTTAAATTTTAACCCGGTTTTGGAATAGGGATGACTGCGGCAATTTTCCAACAGTCAGGAAAATAACATTTTTTCATCAGCAGGTTAATAAGAACTGTAATCCATGTAATAAACATGGGGGGGGGGGGTTTTTGAAGTTTTGGATCATGCGATTCGAAATTGAATCTATGCCAGGTGCCTTTTTTGGTTTCATTTTTTGAATGAAGTCTAGTACCTCCGTTGGGTCAGTTGGCCTAAGATCAGGCGTGATAGGTTGTGTTAAAAACTGTTCAACACGTGAGTGTATGCGCCCCTGTGTAACCGGGCGGTTACAGTAGGCGTCGTTATTTGGAGTGAATTGTGTAGCAAGGCTGTCAGCGATAGCTTCAGCCTTTTCGGCAAATGTATATGCCATCTGTGCGCCATCGGCCGTTTCAAGGGGCGGAATGTGTTTAAATTGTTTGCGTAATCGGGCGGCTGCGCGCCAAACAGATCCGTCGTCAGTCGTTAGGGACTCTATGTAGTTTTTCCACTCCGCCTGTTTTAAAAGGCAGGTTTCTGTCCTAATCTCGTTCTGCGAAAAAAGTCTGCGAAATTGAGCACGGATATTGGGATCTCGTGATCTTTGCCAAATTTTTCGCAGGTAGTTGCGCTGCTTAATTTTGAATTTATTCTCAGGCGGGAGCCTGGCGCCCGGATGAGTAATAGGTTTCGAAGCCGCACCTCTCGCTTCTTTTACTATAGACTCCAAATTTTGAATACACCTGTCAAAGTCCGCATTGCTGGACATTTTGATGGGGGGGGGTAGCTGTACGTTCCAAAATAAACCGAAAATCGTCCCAATTTGTAGAGAATTGCTCCTGTAATTTTGAGTATCGATTTTGAGTATCTAGGGTAATCAAAACAGGGTAGTGATCAGAATCCAGTTCCTGAATCACTTTAATTTCATGCCCAAAATGAACATTATAAAGAGCAGCCAGATCAAGAACTGCGGGGGACCCTCTTCCAGGGTGGTAAGTCGGGGCAGTAGGAGCTATGATCTGTACATGGGGGCTCTGAGCCCATGAATTTAGTTTAAGGCCATACCGGTTTCTGTTTGTACAGAACCATGCAGTATGACGTGAATTTAGATCACCAGCAATGATTAGGTGATTTGAAATTGTTAATAATTTATCAAAATCACTGGCAGGAAAAATATTCCTCTCACGAGCAGATCCTTGTGGGGGGAGGTATGCTGAAACAATAGTAAGGGGGGGGAGAATTT
This sequence comes from Stegodyphus mimosarum, assembly GCA_000611955.2. Lineage (NCBI taxonomy): Eukaryota > Metazoa > Arthropoda > Arachnida > Araneae > Eresidae > Stegodyphus > Stegodyphus mimosarum. The sequence goes on along the minus strand of KL818491.1, from coordinate 56,235 downwards.
TGAATGAAAATTTGGATAATTGTCGCTTCCAGATGTTCCAAATCAGGGGGGGGGAACCATGTGATGCGTTATTGAACGCTTCACATAGATGCATGTGCCACCACTTGCGTGTCTGCCATATGACACCCTGTCCGTCGATTAAATGTCATAATTCCCAATTGTGAGAATTCTCCCTGGGATAAAATGGGTCTCTTGGACCAATAATACATCAAGATCCTGCTCTGAAATAAAATCTCGGACTTCATTGACCTTATTATGCCAATCATTTTCTTCAAACTCACAAGTTTTGAATACTTTTTCTAACGAGCCTTTACAATTAATTTTCAACTCTTTTTGATATTAAATTATGAAAACTGCCTTTTATTTTCAGCAAAAGATTCCTTCCTGCAAGATTATGCCATATTTCTACCAATTTCGATTATGCCAAACGACGCTTATCACAGCAGTTTCAACTGAGATTACGCTCCACCAATCACAGCTCGAACGGCTTTCTTATGCCCCTCCCACCATCCTCACATACTATGAGTATTTGCATTAGCTTCGCCGTGGATGGCGTGGCGGTATCGCCTTCATTTTTTATTTTTCCAACGCCTAAGGGCAAAATTTTTCCAAAAGTAGCGGTTAAAGTAGCATTTCTACTATATGCCGCTGTACCAGTAAACGATACCATACGATACAGTGTTTTACCAATCACAGCTCGAACAGCTTTCCTATGCCCCTCCCACCATCCTCACATACTACGAGTATTTGCATTAGCTTCGTCGCGGATGGCGTGGCGGTATCGCCTTTATTTTTATATTTCCAACGCCTAAGGGCAAACATTTTCCAAAAGTAGCGGTTAAAGTAGCATTTCTACTATATGCCGTTGAACCAGTAAACGATACGATACGATACAGCGTTTTCACTTTTGCGCAACCCCTTAGCATAATTAATTATTATTCCAAGATTAATAGTAAACAATCCATGATAATAAATTATTCGTGATAATAATTAATATTTCAGTAAATGAATAAATAAGTAATTATTATTGAAATTTTCAGAATAACGTTTGGGATGACAATTAGTAGCACCTTTCATCCCTAGATGGCGCAGAACTTGAGAAAATACCATCTGAGAAACAGTAAAGGCAAGTAGCCATTAGAATAACATGCTTCGGAAATTCGATTTGCAAAACATTTTGTAGTAAACAAACACTTTAATAATTAATCACTGAAATTAATTATGAACTTCATTCCAGTGATATCCGTGATGTCAAGATGTCCAGCTTGCAAACATAACTCCCAACCCCCAAAGAGAGAATAAAGTTGCAAGTTGCAAACTTACAATCTGAAGTTCTAAAAACATGATCGTAAAATCTGTAATTTTAGTTGTCACTAATAGGCGTAATGACGTTTCTTTCAATTTACATTATTGCGTGCGCCATTGCAACTGTTGTTATATTAATTGCTGTGAAATTAATTATTATTAATAAATTACTTCATGAAATTTTTAAAGTTATCTGTTTCCGCATTGCCTGAGGTGTTTCAATTAAAGATACTAAAATGCAGTGTCTTTACTTACTATGAACGGTTGGGAAACTATTATTTAACCACCCCTCCCTACCTGGAACTTGTTTACCATGGAGAAATAACTATTCATTTCTTTTTAATATTATAACGCAACCACTATCGAATGTATTTAAAACTGCGCGAGTTAAAAATGTAGTTGCAGAAAATTAATGATTTTAATGATATGAATATAACGCTGTCTTTTAAGGTTTATGCTTAATAATACTCGCTGTTGCAAACTGAATTTCGGTTATGGTTCCAATTGTTTAACCTTAACTATTAGTATTAATTAATAGTTATATTTATTCCAAAGGAAAACTATTGTTTCTTATATTCTATGAAATATCAGCTTAACATTAACTTAATTAAAATGCCATTCCCAAAAGCGATAGTCAATAGCGATTCCCAAAAACAACCTGACGACAGCAAATAATGCGTGTGTGCTACACTGAAAGTGTACTTCTGAAAACTGCCCTGTTTTTCCATTTATGATTATATTACTTGAATTTCATGTAAGTGATCTCATTTTTAGCATTTAAATGAATGATTTAAATAACGTATTAATACAACTTTTATAAACATATTTAAACTTGGTCACCGTTATTTGTTCTATAGAGTAAACGGATTCTATATATACCTATTAAGGACACATTTCGAATTGGAAGCGTCAGTTTCAGGCACATCAGATCACGGTCGGTTTTCTAATGGTCGACTTTGTGGTCAGAACAGTGTCGATTCTCTCTCTCTATCTCAGGCAATCCTACGCTCCTTCTCTTAGCGTGGTTGAGGGCCTTCGCCGATCTGCTGGTTCGCGCCAGTAGGTCGGCGCCTGGGTATATTCGGCTCTTTCTCCTAAATTCTAATCTGGTAGGGGGGAGGGGCTAGCTGTAACTGAATACTATCGCTTCCGTCGAGAGGCACTACCAGGTGTAGTTTGCCCTTTTTTGCTACTTTTTTTTCGCTTTGGTAAATTAAATATTCTTGCATTTTTGTTAAATTTCAATTTTTAATAAATCTTCAACTATGAAAAGTAGTGTAGGACCATTTCTATTGCTAATTACATTCTTGAATTACATTCTTAGTGTTATTTATAATGCAGACCTATGAATCTAGAATATATGGTTGCAATAAAAACGTGACACAAAGTATTTTGTAAGGATAGTAAAATTGTGCATAAAAACCGTCTAGTCTCTATCTCTAGCTATGTTCTTTTCTATGTTTTTGTCTAGGTTTCTATGTTTTTGTCTAGCTGTCACTGAATACTATCGCTTCCGTCGAGAGGCACTACCAGGTGTAGTTTGCCCTTTTTTGCTACTTTTTTTTCGCTTTGGTAAATTAAATATTCTTGCATTTTTGTTAAATTTCAATTTTTAATAAATCTTCAACTATGAAAAGTAGTGTAGGACCATTTCTATTGCTGAATTACATTCTTAGTGTTATTTATAATGCAGACCTATGAATCTAAAATATGGTTGCAATAAAAACGTGACACAAAGTATTTTGTAAGGATAGTAAAATTGTGCATAAAAACCGTCTAGTCTCTATCTCTAGCTATGTTCTTTTCTATGTTTTTGTCTAGGTTTTGTTCTTGATCTCCATCCAGCAAGCATATCTGAGAGATTTATTAGCTTTATATAAATCAACGTGCTTCTTGAAATATCTAAAAAATTAGAACGAAATATATTTGAAACATACCTTTTGAAACGTAGAGGAATAAACCCAGGGACATAATTTGCTTATGGAGGAACAATTGTGACTGCTTTGATATAAAAGAACTGTCGAATCTTATTACTTTTGGAAAAAAACAAGCTTGAAAAATTTAGAATTGATTTGGCATTTTCAGTAATTTGCATTTAAATATATCAATGAGTTTATTATTTGTCATTTTTTTATGTTAAAACAGAACAAATGTACGAAAGCTAAAAAAATGCAGTTTGAGAAACTGATGTATTTATTAAAAAGCATACCATCATGTAGATATCCTTCAGAAACATTATGTTTAAAATGTGATAAATATAAGGCATAAAATTGTTAATATGTCTGTTAAGAGAGGGGGGCAGAAGAAACTCAAACGTCATTAGTCAATTAATTTTTCGATTTAGGCAAGGTATAACTAACGTAATCAACATCAATCTAATTAAAATCAAACTCACGAAAAAAATTTAATTATAACTTAGTGCATCCCTATATATATATATATATATATTATACATATATACATTTCTGCATTCAACTACAATTCTACTAACTTTCTCAAAGGAGATAAAATAATCAATATTCTATTAGTAAGTAAATTATTTTATTACTTTGTACCTTTTGCGCAAGTATTAGGCAATTTATTACGATTTATTAATATATTTAATTCAATCAGTGATATATATATACAGGGTGTTATAAAGTCCTGGACCCATTTTGATGTTTAATAACTCATAAAATGATGAAGATATAAACAAACTTAAGGCATTTATTAGTGGAATAATTTATATATTTTCCTTTTCAGATTTGAATATATTTACTTTTGTAATTATCGTCTGCGCGTGTGGTTAATTTTTGAAGCGCATAATGTTCTCCGACGAAGCATCCTTTCATCTTTCTGGCATTGTTAATTGCCATAATGTGCGCATATGGGGATCTGAAAACCCCCATGAATACCGTGAGGCACAAAGGGATTCCCCAAAGGTTAATGTGTGGTGTGGACTAATGCACGACCGAGTCATTGAGCCTTTCTTTTTTACAGAAAAGACGGTCTCATCAGTCGTATACTTAGACATGTTGGAAAACTTCGTATTTCCACAACTAGAAGAGTTTCAGCCACATATCTTTTTGAAACAAGATTATGCACCACCTCATTCGGGTACCATTGTTCGTAGTTCTTTGAATGACCATTTTACAAGAAGATGGATTGAGCGAGGAGGTCCAATTCCTTGGCCACCCAGATCACCTGATATAACGCCGCCGGACTTTCCCTTTGGGGATTTGTAAAGGACAACGTTTACAGGAGGAGAGCGTCGAACATTGATGACCTAAAAACCAGAATTACAACCGCAATAGCCTCTGTTTATGCCGACATGCTTGCCAGTACCTGGCGTGAAATTGAATATCGACTTGATATTCTCCGTTCGACGAAGGGGTCATACGTGGAAGTTCATTGACAAGGATCATGAAACTTTTTGAGTCTATCTAACCATTTACATTATTAATTTTAATCTAGCTTTATTATTTTATGAGTTATTAATCATCAAACATACTTTTATTCATTAATACATTCCTTGAATTTTAAACCCCGCCTACTGACTGACTTGAACTGACCCTGTTTTGAAAATTTCGTGAAGTTCGATGGCGCATACTTTTATAAATTTTAAAAGTACAAAAAATTATCTTTTATATGTATACAACTATGTATTATTTTTTAAAAATTGCGATATATTATTCCAATCGGCTATCATTTTATTTAAATGATTGCTCTATGCAACGTTTGTATATATAATTTGCTTTTTATAAATTTCTCATTTTGTATGGCACAGAGCTTATTAATGAAGAATATTTTGGAGGAAAAAAAAGTTAAATAAGCAAACCCTAAGTGTGTTAAAATTAGCTTTAATTCAGAATTACCTTGGTTGATGGTTTGTAACAGTGGCGTCTCGTAATAAGCACTGTGGAACTGCAGCACCCCCTATTTCCACTTATTATTATTTTTAATATTTAATATAATGAACCGTTTTTTCTTTAATTTTTTCTTTATACTTCTACAATATATAATCCTTAAACTTAATGTCAGTAGCCATCCTCTAGTTTATAAAAAAGGTACGAAAATCTTTGTATGGAACTGCGGGTTTCCCAGTTCCAACGGCGGGGTGTTTGGTTGATCCGCGCATGCGCACACAGAAAGCAGCACCCGAACCACCTAGCAAGAAGAGCACTGTCGCTCTTGCAGTGCCAAAATTCTGGAAACGTGATTACTTTTTATTTTGCGCGTGTGGTATTTTGTTGTTTTGCGCATGCGCACCTAGGAAACAGCGTACGAGGCCGAGAGAAAAGCACTGACGGTCTTGCAGTGCCGAATCTGGAGTGCCATTTTGGATCTGTTTCTTTTTTTTTACTCCGCGTGTGCTGTGATTAAAAAATCATACACCATATTCTTGGTTAGATTATTTTTCAACTATTCTATTTAATTCCTTTTTTTCAGTTCTTTTAGTTTACAGAAAACTTTAACCATGCCCTTGCATCCTCAAGTAATAAATTCTGTGACTGTAAGTGAACTTCAAGAGCTTTCGTTTTCACAGCTGTCTCTCCATGAGAAAACTACAATTAAGAAAAGAGGTCGTTCAACAAGCATTTTACTGTAGGTCTGATATTCATGAATACTGCAAATTAATTGAGCTACTGAAACTTATCTTGGAAAATAATCTAGATGATGTTCTTAGTGAAATTACGAAACTGGTAAAAATTCTCTTGACAGTTCCCGTGACTACATCAGACGCAGAACGCTGCTTTTTAACATTGAAAAGAATAAAAACTTTTCTAAGAAGCACTATGAATTCGGAGAGACTAAATGCGCTTGCAATGCTATCAACAAAGAAATATTTTCTCACTTGTCATCCAGAGATCAAGGAGAAAATTATTGATCTTTTCACCCAAATTAAAACAAGAAGAATGGATTTCATTTTTAAATGAACAGATAAAGATTTGACTGCAACTATTTAGGTTAAAGTAATTAAGAAATGTTTAATTTTTCTCTTGTAAGATTTCATGGAAGTTTCAAAATAAATTTTATTTTTATACATGTTTATTTCCATTTACACAATTTTAAAACAAAAGTTAAAATTTTTTGTAACAGCACCCCCACTAATTTTAGCTACGAGCCGCCACTGGTCTGTAATTAAATATTTCATACGTAGTTGAGTTTTGGTTAAGGAACAAACGATAATAGAAGTACAGTTTCAAGACTGAGAGAGAATTTGTTGTAAGCATCTCCGATATTATGCACATAAATTCATAACTTTGTCTTTGAGTGCCCCATCGTCCAGAGTGTAGTTTCGTCGGTAAACTAGTGTTCAGTTATCTTGGACACAACCCTATTCCCAGTGTAGCAATAATTTTTCCTTTTCCGAATGTTGAAAATAGTATAAATAAGGATAAGTGTATTGGGTAGCAGTGAACGTAGAGGGCCGAGCCGCAAAGTTCTTAAAATGTATTTAGCAAATTCTGTTTACCTAAGCATAATAGAAAGCCACATATTGCAGTTTGCGTCAAGATAAATCATAGTCGCTGCCTAAGGAGAAAGATTAAAAGAAAATCACTAAAATATAAGCAATATAAAATAATGAAGCAGCTGTGAAAAACAATGCAAATTCTAAAGTAAAAATTTTTAATGCGCATATTATATTATGTAAAAGTGATCATTTTCATTAATTTCTACACTTAATTGAAATAACAAAAATATGGTTCTAATGTTATGTGTTTTTACATGGTACGGTATTGGCATTGATATTTACTTCTCTTTCTGAATCAAAAACCACTTTAAGCTTTCCAGGTTTTAAAAAGGTAAATTTCTTAAAATTTGTATAAAAAAAATTCTGAACGTTTTCTAATCTTAGGAAAACCCTCTCTTAAATTTTTTTTAAAAACATTTCGTAAGCTATTCTTCCGTAAGGTTTTATCTTCGTAGAACTAAGAAAGCTATGCCTGAGATTCAGTTACAGTCGTTTTTTTTTCGTGGGTGAGGAGAGATATACAGTCTGTCAATAATAACTTCACCCTCTTCTGTAAAACTGAGAAATTTTACAACTTCTATTATGATATGTCAAGACGATCCTGGATAACTGGATACCTGCTCTACCGGGCTACTGCCTAGGCAGCGATGCCGGTTCATGAAACAAAGCCCTAGGGCGCATGACATAAGAGAATCTGGACGTGGGTGTATCTGGGAAGAGAAATCGGAGGCAGAAGAAGAAAAGAAAAAGAAGCCTAGGACATCGCAAGAGAAAAAATGATACGACAAGACCTGATTTGCAGAGCAAGTAATTCATCTGACACTGTAACGAAGAGCATAAAAGTAACATGAAAATCATGACAACATACGAACAATAGTTCAATAGGTGCTACTAAATCTCAAATAAAAGATATGTACAAATATATACAATTGCACAGGTACAAATACAAATACAAAGGAGATGCAATTAAGAGAATTACAAAATTTAAGCAAGATACTACAAAATAAGAAAAAAATACAACTATATACAAATGAGAAAGAAAGTTAAGCAACTACCGCCTTGTATGCTCTTGTCAGGCCCCATCTATGATTGTGTGAGCAGCTAATGGATGAATAAATTTGTCTTCTGAAAGGATTTCATAGTTGAATATCTGGGAGTAATTCACAAAGTCACACTGCACAGCCTTGTTAAAAAATTTATCATTTGATTTCCTTATATAGTCCTGTATAGTCTCAAGCTTGAGATCTCTGTGGAGAAATTCGTTTCTTATAAGAAAATGGGCATCTGTGATTATTCGAAGGAATTTATTCTGAACGACTTGCGGGTGATGAAGTTGATTACAGATAGCTGTGTTCCAGGCAGGAGAAGCGTAAAAAAGAATTGGCCTAATACAGGAAGTATAGACACGTCTTTTGCTGCGTAGGCTGAGATTAGAATATTTTCCAATAACTAGTAGAAATCTGTTCATGATGCTTAATGCCTTGTTCTGGACGCTTTGTATATGATCAGACCAGGTAAGCTTTCTATTAAGAATGATGCCAAGATATTTAGCTTTAGAAACAATAGGAACCGGTTCTTGAAACAAAAGAAGATCTTGAAGGTTATTGAGCTTTTTAGATTTACTGAAGATAAGTAATTGCGAATTGGTGGCGTTAATTTTGACTCTCCAATTTGTGCACCAGTCTTCAACTAAATAAAGATATTGTTGCATCTTGGCAATGGCTTGTTTCGCTTGGATGGATTTCATAGCAATTGCCGTGTCGTCGGCGTAGCAGGCAAGAAGAGAATAATGATTAAGTTCTGGTTTTGGGAAGTCTGAGATGTAAAACAAATAGAGAATAGGTTCTAAAATACTTCCTTGAGCGACGCTTGACCTGATGGGCTTGATATTGGATTTTTCGTTACCTTGAATAACGTAAAAAGTACGATGCTGGAGGAATGAGTAAATAAGGAGAATCAGCTCTCGTTGGAGACCCAAGTTGATAAGTTTGAAGATGAGCCCCTCATGCCAGACGCGGTCAAAAGCTTTTGCTACGTCTAGCATAAGGAGCGCAACACTTTGCTTGTTATGAAAAGCAGCTCCAATAAATTCGACGATGAGCACGAGTTTTCTTGTAGTACTAAGATTTTTCCGGAAACCGTACTGCTCATCAGGAAGAAGAGGAAGATAGAGTTCTAATCTTGTGAGAACAAGCCGCTGGTAAATTTTGCCTAAGCACGAAAGCAGACTTATAGGTCTGTAGCCATCTGGTTTGGAAGAGTCTTTTCCAGGCTTTGCCAGGAGAAAGATTTTGGCGTGTTTCCATGAATCTGGAAAGTAATTCAGTTTGCAGATGATGTTCTTGGGGGGGTTTCTGGGCATTTTATTTGTAATTTGATCAATACCTGGAGCCTTCTTGATATTAAGTTTTCTGATAATATTACTAATTTCGATTAGAGTAGTGAGCCTGATCAGATTATTAACACTAGGGGTTTGCAGCCATGACTGCACGTAGTTTTCCAAGACATTTTTTAAGGTGTGATTCATGGGTTCCGTATTAGGAGTAAATTGATTTTCCAAATATTCAGCGAATATTTCAACTCTGTCCTTAAGTGAGTAGGCAACTCTGTAATTTGAATAAATAGGTTTGTTGTGAATACTAGATCTTTTGAGATTTTGAAGGTATTTCCAAAGGGAGCCATCATTTATATTAAGCTTGGAGATAAATTCATCTCTTATTTCTTGTTTAAATTCCATGATGAGCCTTTTGATTCTTCTGTTAAGGGAGTTAATTTCTCTTTTAAGTTCTGGATCCCAATTCCTATGCCAGAGTTTGAGAAGCCTGTTTCGTTCACGAATAATTTCTCCGATACTGTGAGGAAGTCTATAGTTCTTGCTTGTAAGCTGAGTGGAGGTAGTAGCATCTCTGAAGGTTTTTAGGATGGTGTCAGTAAGGCACTGAATGGCTTGATCAATATCTTGCTTAGTAGAAAGGAAAGTGATTTTAGGAGGATGCCTGACAAGGATATTATAGAAGGAAATCCAGTCCGTATTATGTCTGATAATCGGCGGGTGCTCTTTGATGACTCCTATGTCAGCAATAACAGGAACATGATCGGAAGTGAGTTCTGCTTTAACTTCAAGGGACATGCGGATAGAAATATTGGAAAGCATGATGTCCAAGATATCTGAGATTCTGAGATTTGCTGGTCTACATGTAGCTTCAGAAGGTACATGAAGATAAATAGGGTGGTTGCAGATATAATTGTGTAAAATGCGACCATTGACGTTGGTGCGTCGACAACCCCAGTCGATGTGCATAGAGTTAAAGTCCCCAGCAATGATTACTTGCTGGTTTTCAGGAAGAAGTCCAGTGAGCATCTCGTTTGAGAGTCTGTGCTGAGGAGGATTGTAGATTGCAGTAAAGTGGTTGGTGTCGTTTTGAGGTAAAGTGACTGCAACTGTAACACTCTCAAAGCCTGAGGAGTGGTTAGAAGAGACAAGACAGGACTGTAAGTTCTTAACAAGAATGGCTGTGCCACCGCGACGTTGTGAAAGTCTATCACCATGATAGGTGCGGTAATTTGGTACATACAGTCTATTTGCTGGTATGAGATGAGTCTCTGATACCATGCCGATATCAGTTGAGTATTCAATTAAAAATTTGTAAATTTTTCAAGTTTGTTTTGAATGCCATCAGCATTCCAATAACAAATTTTGAGAGCAGAGTCCATATTATTGAACATGCGGATTTAAGTTGGAAGCATCTGACGTATTTGGATTATCTTGTTTTCTTATTTTTTGAGCAAGTGGTTGTATGCCTGAGCTTTTTAAGAAATTTACAAGAGTATTTAGATCATCAAAAATCTTTTTGGCTTCTGTGATAAAGCTGGGAGTAGCTCCAATTGATGTTTTAAGTGCTTCAGCAAAAGATTTTTTAATTACAAATCTGTCAGCATAAGACTTGACATCTTCTTTCCTTTGAAGCTTGAGGAATTTTTCACAACCCCTAAATAAATGAGGCTGTGTGTTCAAGTCCGCAGTTTGCGCGCTTAGCTGGCGCATTCTTATCTTTTTTACATGTTCTGGAGTCGTGTCCTTCTCCGCATTTAACGCACTTGAAGTCTTTATGAAAGCAGCTTGTGAATGATGGAAGCCTTGGCATCTGAAGCACTGGACTGGGCCAGTGCGTCCTTTGCATGGTTCTACCTTGATATGTAATCCGACGATTTTCCTTTCAGTTGAAATTTCCTTGGATTTTTCCTTTTTTGGAAGAGTGATGAGAAAAAGGGGATATTTTTTAATTTCCTCTTTGTATCTTTTAGTAAGTTGAGTAACATTTGTTACATTGTAGATTTTGCTTATCAGATCATCTTTGATCTCTTCTATGTCAATATCTATAGGTAGGTGACGAATTACCACTTTGTGATTCTTTTCTTCAGGTAGTAAGAAGGAATGATATTTAACTTCTTTTGAATTTAAAATACGAGTCATTTTTCTATTTATATCTATGCTTGATACTTTAATTTTGAAGCCGTTCTTTTGCATATAACCAGTGTAGTCGGTTTTATCAGATAAATCATGTTCAATGAATAATGATTTAAGTTTTGACCAATTGTATAATTTATCATTAATATATATGGCTGGGGGTGCTTTACCTTTTTTAGTTTGATTTTCTTGATTGAATTCATCAGTAGAAACTTCGTTAAGGTCAGTCGCATTAATATCCATTTGTTCTTGGTCTTGGTTGAGTGAAGTAGCTGCAATTTTTGACTGTGCAGCACTCATGGAGTAAGAAAAACCTTTTTTTTCTTTTTCCTACAGTTCTGTCACCTCTAGGGCGATGTTCTTCTTCGGAACTATCCGTGTCTTGAACCAGTGGGATTTCTTTTGAATTTTCTGTATTCACTTTACTTGGTGAACTTTTCAATTTTTTGCGTTTAACAATTTTCCATTCATTCTCTGTAGGTAAAGAAGAATTTTCATCTTGATTTTGTTCAATAGATGTTTCTATTTCTTTTTCAGCAGTTATTAAGGCTTCATACACCTTTTGTAATAAATCCAATTCACGTTCTTCTTTAACCGAAATAGATCCATCTTGCTTTTTATTTTTGAGTTCTTCGACGGTAGCTGCAAAAACTTTCAATAGCGTATCCGTGTTTCCGAAACCAAAAGAGAAAGACTATCCAAAAATGGAGCCTGTGCAAATCCAAAACCCTTGTGGATGGAAATCGGCGCCCCGGAACCAGACCCACACGAAGGTGTTCTGGCAGACGGATGAGCCGTTGGAACCTCACAAGGTCCTTGACTTCCACCTGACAGCGGAAGCTAGAGGGTAACTATGTGAGGTATAAAATCCAACCAGTAAAACGATCCGAGGATCAAAATCCAACCAATAAATGATAAGCAATTAATGGCGGCAAATCTTCGGAAGGCGAAAAAGCAGACGATCATCGAACAGCAGCGAACGCAGATCACGTGAATGTACGGGTAGAATCCTCGCAGAGAGAGCAGCGCCGACAAACGACCCTTCTTCACCACGTCTCCTTCCCCGAATACCACCTCTATCTCAAGACGATCGAGTGGGGAACTGCAAAATATTGCTGATGTGTGTATCAACTAACCGGTTAATGTGATTACTGCAAAATGAATATTTGAAACAATTATAGTTACACGCGTTCAGCTCAATCTGGAAAATGTCAGCTTTTCCCACAAGTGCTACGCAAAATAATATGTTTGGGCATATCACGTCGTTTGCTCACTTGTCCGCTGATTGAGAAATAAATATAAAATATTATTTAGTCCATTTGGATAATAATAATTTTATCCAAGACTTAGCACGTAAAAAAACACACGCCGTTCGAGCACATGGTTATCAGTACATCAGGTTACAGTTGAATTCAGTTAAAAATATAGAGTGGAAAATTAGGAATTTAGACAATTACATAAACAATTAAAAAATTACAAAAAGTACTTTATGAATTAGTTTGCAATCAACCAGTATTTTCCTTTCCAATTAATAATTATTTTATAAATTATTATCATTTCCTATAATTTTATGCTAGGAGGCAAGCCAACTTCAAAACTGCGAATGAAACTGCTTCCTGCATAGTGCAGCCATGTGATGGCGGATAATGAAGTGATTGTTGTTCTAACATCACTCCCTCACCAGTAACTAAGTTACGATACAAAGAGAGCATGGTGGGGTAAAATTGAGAAATGATCATGACTTAAATATGAAATGATGTGGCATTTATTTACAGTATACTATTCGTAAGGGATAAAATAAAACAATTATAGTCATATAGCAAATGATAAGTACGCATCACTATTTTAGCTCATGTCATATTATAATTATCTAATATAAAATATGATGAAAACAATTATTTTGATATAATACAGAAACAGATAAGTATAGAATTTATCACTTATTTAAAAAAATTGCTCAATTTTCATTTGAACATATGTCGACAACTTATTATACCATAAATTATGAAAGGAAACTAAAGCTTGCCCTCTTTCACACAATATGTATTTTATAGAATTTGGAAAAAATGCATTAACTAGAATGACATTAGATATCTTATTTGCTACTAGTAAAAGAACTGTCAAGTGTATTCTGAAGTCAATGCTATATGGTTTAACTTTTGCAAACATGACAAATCACTAGAATAAAAATTATCAGAATAACTTTGTTTCTAAAAATCTCCTAGTAAAGAATTCAATATCAATGACATACAATAGAAAATACTTTAACCATTGAGATGTTTACATATTACTAGTATAAAATGCAATATCAATAAGGTACAGTAATAAAAAATACTTTAAGCTTTGAGAACATGTTTATCTATTCATGAAAATAATTTTCAAGGCATTATTCTAGATTTTAAAAATAAAGTGATTACTTTTCAATGGTATATATATATATATATATATCTTAATCTTGGAACCGAACAGGTAGCTTTATTTTTCTACCACAGCGACTAGTCATTGTTTGTTTATTATCATTAGTTATGACCTGAGCTTTCAGAATGAATTTCAGTATTTTTGTCTAAATTTAATTCTGAATTATTAATTCTGAATTTATTAATTCTGAATTTGAGCTTTCAGTATTTTTGTCGCCCACTGACATGGCAGTTGTATTATCATAGTTGATATTTGTACTCAATAAGTAGGCAGGCTTAAGTCTGTCAATTGAGATATTGACTTACTTTCCTTTAATTGACACACCAAAATATTTCTCATGTCTCTGCAATACAAGAAAAGGTCCGTCGTCCATCGTATCGTTCCAGGGGTTTACAACTCTATCTATTCGCACGAACACATGAGAACAGGAGCTGTGGTCTTTATGAACAAAGATAGTCTCCTTTGTTGTATGTTGAACTTTGATTGGTTTCAATCTGTCCATACCTGAAGCCTGCTTGCAAAGGTATCAGGTTCAATTTTGAAAGTAGGTGCATCAAAGAATTCACCAGGAAGTCGAATGTTTGTCCCATAAACCATTTGTGCTATGGAGTGGTTTGTATCCTCCCTTATTGCTGATCTCAATCCCAAAAGCACCGTTGGTATGACATCAGTCCATTTTACACTGTAATGAGCTTTAATAGCTGCTTTTAGTGTTCTGTGGAAACGTTCGACTTTTCCATTGGTCTGGGGGTGGTAAGGAGTTTTATGAAAAACTTTGGCTCCAAATATTATGGCCAGATTCTGAAATAATTCAGATTCAAACTGCCTCCCTTGGTCTGTGATTATTCTGCTTGGTACTCCAAATCTACAGATCCAGTTTGCATAAAAGGCCTTGCTCACTGTTTCTGCATTGATAGGTTTACTTGAGGGATGGCTTCCATCCAACAAGTAAACCTATCAATGCAGGTTAAGCAATACATTTGACCATTTCATGGTGGAAGTTGTCCAACGATGTCAATGTGTATGACGCTAAATCTAACATCTGGTTCCTCAAACTGTGAAAATTTGGATTCAGTGTGTCTAATCACTTTAGCCTTCTGGCAATTTATACATGCTTGAGCCCATTCCTTAACTTGTTTGTTTATTCCTGGCCTCGTAAACCTGGCAGCCACCTGTTTGACAGTAGATTTTATGCCAGGATGTGACAAGTTGTGGATTTGATTGAAAATCATCCTCCGAAACTTATGCGGAATATATCGGCGAATTTTATTTTGTGACACATCACACCATAAAGGTTTTCCAGACGAAAGGATATATGGCTTAAAATGCAATGACGTATTATTGGTACACAATTCTTTAAATTCATTATCCGTACACTGTTCCTGAGCTACTTGCTCGTAATCAATTGCAGAAACTGCTTCGATTCTTGATAAAGCGACAGTGTTATCCTTCCCACTAACATGCTTGATGTCTGTGGTGAATTGAGATACGTACTGAAGCTGACGTAACTGTCTTGAAGATGCTTTTTCATTCTTCTGTTTGAATGCAAATGTAAAAGGTTTGTGATCTGTCAGGATAACAAATTCTCTGCCTTCTAAAAGATGTTTAAAATGCTTGACAAAAAGATATATCCCTAGCAATTCTCTGTCATAGGTACTATAAGCTTTCTGTGCAGCACTGAGTTTCTTGGAGTAGAACGCAATTGGTTTCCAATCTTGATCTTTCAACTGTTGCCATACTGATCCTATAGCAAAATCTGATGCATCTGTACACAAAGATAAGGGCAATCCAGGTTTTGGAAAGCACAGAAGAGCAGCATTGGCTAAATCAGATTTGCACTTCTCCAATTGGCGAATTGCTTCGTCTGTCCATGGAACTTTACGACGACCTTTCTTTTTGGCGCCCTTCAACATTTCGTGTAGCACTGCTTGAATTTCTGCAGCATTCTTCAAGTAGCGGCGATAAAAGTTGATCATACCCAGGAATGTACGAAGCTCATGTACTGTTACAGGTAATTTATAATTGCGAATTGCTTCAACTTTCTCTGGCAGTGGACGAGAACCTTCTGCAGTTATGAGGTAACTCAGATATTCTACTTGAGCAACTCCCATTTCTGATTTTGCTATATTGATACAAAGTCCATACTGCTGCAATCGGTCAAAAACTAATTTCAAGTGCAACTTATGCTCTTCCTCTGAGATATTATCCAGGTACGGGAATACAAAATCCAATCCACGTAATACCTCTGTCATGAAACGTTGGAAAATAGATGGAGCATTACGGAGTACAAAACTCATCACATTAAACTCATAGAGACCGAAAGGTGTTGTTATAGCAGTCTTGGGTTTGTCCTCCTCAGCAATAGGAATCTGGTAATATGCTTTAACTAGGTCAATTTTAGAAAAGATGGTTTTATCTTTTAAAATATAATTGAAATCTTCAATTCTGGGAATGGGGTACCTATCTGGTATAGTTTGTGCGTTGAGACGTCTATAGTCATCGCATGGTCTCAGTGTACCATCTTTCTTGCTAACCAAATGGAGGGGGCTAACCCACTGAGATTTCGATGGTCGAATGATGTTATGATCCAGCATGAATTGAAATTCTTGCTATGCTAACTTCAACTTTTCATGATCCAGCTGTCTAGCTCTTGAGTACACAGGTTGACCTGTAGTAGTTATGTAATGCTTAACAGTATATTTTATGGCTTTAGTAGACAAAGGTGGTTTTTTTAAATCGGGATATTTGCACAACAAGTCAAAATATTTTGATGACTTACTAACAGTACTTAAATTATCATTTTGAATGTCTGTAACCTCCCCATTGACAGAAAGGTTGGTTACACCATCGATTAATTTTTTGTTATACATATCAATCAACAGTTGAAATTTATTTAAAAAATAAGCTCCAATTATCCCTTTGGAAACTTTAGCCACAACAAATGGCCACTGAAATGGTCGGCGGAGACCTAAATCTAACGAAAGCATTTTTATACCATATTGTGGGTATCTCAGTATCGTTTGCTGCATATAGTTTGTAGTCACAAATTTAAGAGTCAGTTTTAGAAGGGGGTACAATTGACACATCAGCACCACTATCAAGAAGGAACTGGCAACCCGTTTTTTTTGTCTTGTACAAATAGACGGAATTTGCGGTAATGGGATTCCTCTGCAGCAGAACTTACCGCCACATCTACTGCTGGGGTCGGTTTTCCGACTCATTCCAACTGCATGGGGGAACACATTTTTCAGAGAAACACTTTTTACCAAAACGAAAATGATAAAAACACAACTTGCCTTTGGGATCATATCTCTTACGAGATTTACTGAGGCTCCTTTTCCTGAAGTGACTGTAGCCGCAATTAGGACTACGGGACTGTCTTTGCTCAGACTGCATATTTGCTATTTGTAATTCAAGGGAAGAAATTTTCGCGATTAACTCATCCATGCCAGCTGGCTTAGCTTGGATAGTGGACAATTCTGAAGATCGTGGAGTCATTTCCTTGATTTTATCTGCCATTTCTGCCAATTTCTCCAGAGATTCTTCACTTACAATAAGGATGTCCTTAACAGCGTCTGGCATCTTATCCAGCCACAAGGTACGCAGCACTTTGTCCGATATGTCGTTTGACCCAAGTGAACGCATTTTTCGTAACAACTGGCTTGGCATCATGTCACCTAATTCCAGTCCAGTAATTAAACGACTCATTCTTTTATTCTCACTCTCTTTGAAAGTATTCAAGAGTCTTTCTTTTGCAGCTGTATATTTCTGTTTAGAACGGTCTTTGATGATATCCCATATATTTTCGATGAATCTAGGTTCCAACTGTGCAACCAAGTAATTGAATTTTGTATCCTCTGATTTAACACCACAAATCTGGAACTGGCCTTCTACCTGATAAAACCACATTTCAGCGGAATTCTCTGAACCTGTTTTGAACAATTTAATTGAAACCTGCATATCAAAGGAAATATGCAACGGAATTTAACTATGCCATTATGAAATTTGCTTTCCTTTATCTTGGAAAATTAACTCTCAAATACACTCATGTCCATAAATTAAGGATAATGCAAAATCAGGCAAAGGAAGAGTTAGAAGCAAAACAAATTTCACTTATTTGTAAAGCTTATTTATTAAACAAATGGTAAAGAGCAAGAAAACGATGCTATATGTTTGATATTAATCAAAAAATTAGCGATTTTTTCTCCATGGAGCAAATTACAAAAAAAAACCTATTTACAAAAAACCAATATTACACGGTTAGTATGATTGTTAATACATTGTATGTCTCCCAGACGATGCAATACAGTCCGTACAACGCCTAGGCATGCTGAGTATCAAATTATCGATCTGACCTTGGGGGATATTACACCACTCAAAACGTAATGCTCTCCGAAGTTCCGGTAGACATGTAGGAGGAGGTTGACGGGCTGCAACTCGTCGGCCAAGCATGTCCCACACGTGCTCCACTGGATTCAAGTCCGGTGAGAACGCTGGCCAGTCCATACGGGTGATATCCTCCGATTGAAGGCATTCACTTACGATGTTTGCACGGTGAGGACGGGCGTTGTCATCCAAAAACACAAATTGTGCGCCCATGGCGCCCCGAAACAAAAGTACATGTTGTTCCAGAATGACGTCCCGATAGATTTGGCTTGTTATGGTTCCAATTTGAACATGCAGGTCAGTTCTGGAACCCAGAATAATTCCACCACCGTAAAGGTGTCGTTCAATGATGTTTTCTTGGTCGTAACGGATATCTGGAGCTCTCCATAGGAAAGTCCGGCGAGAATCAGACTGCAAGCTAAACCTGGACTCGTCGGAAAACATCACACAAGCCCACTGTTGCGGTGTCCACAGTGCATGCTCTCTACTCCAGGCTAACCGCAGGCGATGGTCAGTTGCAGGAACGCATCTGACAGGTCTACAAGCATATAGACCAATCTGTCCTAAGCGTCTGTATACGGTCTGCCTTGAAATTGTCGTACCAGTGGCTGAAGAGAGCTGACGAGACAGGTCTGAGGTTGTGCTCCGCCTGTTTCTTTTGGCAGTAACTGCCAAATACCGGTCCTCATTCGGCGTTGTAACTCTGGGGCGACCTGTGCTGTAAGTCTATTCACATTACCATCATCTTGGAATCGTTGCCAAAGCCTGGAGATGACACTCTGGGCAATTCCAAGTCCGTCTGATACTTCCAGTTGGGTACGCCCACATTCCAGACGGCCGATAATTCTACCACGTAAAAAATCATCCAAATGCGTCCTTTGTGTCATAACTATTCGGTTATTGCACTGAAATGCTTATAAAGCGCCTGCGAACAATTTTACTTCTTTGCCTGTATTCCTTATATATCACTCTCTTACACTCTCGTCATTGTGACGTACCATCGGTGTCATCTGGTTACTTCCTGAAATTTGCATATGATTCTTGAAGATGTGTGTAGTGATTTTACAGGTGATATATTTATTTTAGAGTTCGTTTTCCGCGTGACTCCGAATTATCCTTAATTTATGGACATGAGTGTAATTGACTTTCTGTGACTTCCGATTTCTCCGTGATGTAACTTAGCTAACTCTGTGGAATGTTAGCGTCTGTTTTTTATTTTAAGGCTGCCCTGAATTAACTGGCAAAAGACATTGTCAATTTTTTTCTTTTAATTCCAAAGGGACCTTTGTCTCTGAAGGACTATTGTTTTCGGTTTGGCATTTTGCGTTGATTCACTGTAAATGACCGATTTACTTTTCAAATTGTTGCCACCAAACATTATCGCCCTGTACTATATTTAAAGAAGTTAAATAATGACGGATCTGCATAAAAGTATGTATATTTCTCACACTGTGATAAAACAAAGGTAACTAGAGCCATCCAATTTTGAATAACGTACGTTTCCACTTGAATATGAGCATCTGGAAGCCCGAATTTGGAATTTATTTTATTGTCTATTTCATATTTTGTAAAACTTTTAACGAATTTTTGATTAACAAACACTCAGCCATTTAAAAGGGAGCAATGATAACACTGAGCGAAAAAGAAATTTTTTTTATCTCCAGCTCGCGGAACTGTTTATCGGACATTCTAAAGATATGCTCATTTTAAAATTATTTTGCGTTATTGCTGTTGAAATGTATTTTATGGTTTGAGTGCGAAGAACATGATATTTAATAAATAAAGGTAACACACGAAACGCTCCAAAAACGCCCCTTTAGACGTAATTTAAAATCTGAAACACTTCAGTTTTTTTTTTTTTAAATCGAATCCAGACTCTTCAATAGATGATGATTCAATGTCATCCGTCTTAATTAGCCGGCAACATTAAGGTAGTTTGAATTCTTTCGAAAGATCAAAATTGGTTATTTACTTTTAACTTAAATAAATATAAATATGTATATAAATAAAATATAAATTGCATAAATCCATTTAATTTTCCTCAGTGTCTTTAAAACACTTTCGAGATCAAATCAGACTTATTTTTTTATGTTTCATTGCAGATAATGGTACTGTAATTCTGCTTTAAATTGCTACAATTAACCTATTTATATTACTTTTTATACTATTAATGTAATGATGAACTTTAATGAGTAACATTAAATATAATATATCGTTTTATTATATTGCGATTTAAAAAAATTATAAAAACAAATGAAGATGGTCAATTTGTAGGTTGGCTGTTTGGATGCGTTTTCGTATACTAGAGGATGCCACAGAGATATTTAATTTTCAAAACATTCTTTTGAAATTTACTTCTAAACTTTGAGTTTTGCTAATAATTTACGAAATATTGCTGGAAGTTTACTGAGCAAAGAGTGCAACTTCGCTAACCAAAGGAGTGAATTCAGAATGTGTGACGAGAGCGTGACTTACTACAGATTATCATTCAATTAACTTTAATGCTAAATTGGCTATACTTAGAATGGCTTTTATAAGCTATATTCAACTAGTTCATAAGTAATCATCAGAATAAAAGCATTCAAGTAAGTTCTGTGGAGGGAAGACGCAAGCGGGGAAAATAACTGTTTCATTTCATTAAGACAGGTGTAAGCTTCGACTTCGTACAGTCTTTTTTTACGTATACATAAAAATCAAGGAAAAAATGCGTACATGAGCAGCCTTACCTAGGTATTTTATATTTAATTTCATACTGCCAAAAGAATCTCATTTATTATGATTTAATAATAATTTTAATGCGCTTATCCGTTTGCATATTCAACTTTGCTTTTCTACAAATTTAAAAGCTCTGTCTCCTTAATACTTCTGTATTGGAAATGCAAGTATACTTTAATATAAAACTACGTATGTCTAATCGTACGTAAAGCTCGCATAGTCAGATTAATTCCGTAGCTATATTTTACAAATTTATCCCTGTTTCGCGATTGCTGTAAATTAGATTTCTGCTGCGTAATTGGGGGTGGAGAAATGCACAAATTGAGCGATAACGGTAACAAAAATTCGATATCATAAACTGCGGAACCATTCCAAATAATTTTTACAAAGCATCGCGTTTTATTATTTTCTGACTTCTTAAATGGATTTGCAAGTAAATATCATTGAATTATTTTGCTAATTGGATTGCAATTAAGCTCAGTTATTCATATTGAGTTTAATGTAACTCGCGTAACTTGAGCAGCTAAATGTCTAGTGAAAAGAAGTTTCATAATTTTTTTTATTGACATTCACCCCTTCATTCCATAATATTAAGAAATTCAATAAAGCATTATAGTTAACAGAACTTTCAAATCACGTTTCTGCTCGATATCTAAATGAATTTACGCTCGATGTTGAATTTGTCAGGGAATCAAACTAAACTGCACCATTTGAATTCTTGTGTATGTAATTTGTTTCTTCATTCAAATGAAATACTAGATCGTCTGTAAGTTTTCAAGTTATTTTTCCAAAAGCGTTTGGCACTGCTCTGAATTCAAAGTAATTCTTTTTCCTTCTGTGAGCGAAAGTTATGTTCATGCTCTTGACTTTTTCTTCGCATGACGTCTCTAAGTTTCAAGAAAGATGAATTTTAATTAAATGTAAGGAGTCATCAAATTGGCAACAATCTTGCATTTGGCATAGATTTAGTCAATCACTCCATCGATTTCGAAGGCAACCAGGTATATTTCCCGCTTCATCAGAAGCAAAGAAAACTGCAAGAAGAGGGACCTGTAACTGTTTGCCCTCGAAACTGTTTGAATTATTAACTAAATCTAGCCAAACACAAGACTTTATTTACGAATTTTATGATTTCTCTGGGGCGTTTTTCTCTTCTGTTTTGTAAAAAGTCAGATTAAAAAATTTACTATTCCTTTTTATTTCATGAGTGATTAATTTAGCACCAATTCGAATATCTTGCCAAATTTTCTTGTTACCATTTCATCCAAGCAGCTCTATCAAAGGTGACAAAACACGATATACAAAGTAACTCAGTACGCGGCCTACTCCATTACAAAGCATAAAATTTAGACATTTGTTTTGGCATATTTATTCATTCTCACTAATTTTATTTGCATAACAATTTAGTCGATTGACTCGTAGACTGCGATTGAAAATCCTCCATGAAGTCATCTCGCTCCTTCAGAAAAGTATAGATAGCCCTTGTGTGCTTTCCCATAAATACATAAAAACAAAGTAAGCAGAAGTTGGGCATTCATTATTAAATTTTTCATATCACCAGAAATAGGAACAAAGAGGTGTTGTAGATTTCCTATACACTTATTGAATTATTTCATAAATTTAATGGGCATGGTTTAATATCTAAAGAGTCGAATCTTAGGTATGATTTAATATCCAAACACTCGATTAACTCTTTACATATTAAATCATATATACAAGTAAAATAGGAAGTACAGGCCTTTCGAGCTGTACTCCCTATTTTATCATAAACTAAGTTCAGTGAAGTAGAATTCATTAAAAATATCTTAATAGAAAAATAAGAAAAATTGGATTCATATGATAGCAAACTTCTGTTTACAAACTTTGTTGGGAGCACTTGCCCTTTCTGCGCCCTCTGTATTTGTACACAAAATGATTAGCGGGTTTCAACGTTGTTTCTATAAACCAATAATCCTACTATGTATTGTAATACACCATATCTGAAGTATATCGTGTCTTTCATACACGTTTCTTTGCCAAGACAATATCTAGGTCTGTCACTTCAGGTTTCATCACTAGCAAATGTGTATTATGACCTCGCTTTTATAGACTTCCCTTCAAAGCAACCGCATTTCAAAGGTTTTACCTGATTACGGCAAAGCATTCTATGGCTATCTGCTTAATGGGAGGGGTGCATTTGTGGAGG
The DNA here is from genome assembly GCA_000611955.2 of Stegodyphus mimosarum. Classification (NCBI taxonomy): domain Eukaryota; kingdom Metazoa; phylum Arthropoda; class Arachnida; order Araneae; family Eresidae; genus Stegodyphus; species Stegodyphus mimosarum. The sequence continues at coordinate 33,303 of KL818491.1, read as the reverse complement.
ACTCTTATACACTTTGCACATGGGGAAAACCACGAAAACGGCCATACAGCCAGCCCGTTCTCCGGGATTCGAACCACGTACTGAACTACCAGTGACTTCACCCTCGGCCGCTGAAGGATCCCGCATTTCAAAGGATCTAGTAAAGAATTTTATCAGTATCTAAAATGTCTGCAAATTAGACTTATACTTTGGATTTTCGTTCCTTTTTTTTAAAATTAATTTTGCACTCTAAAAGGAAGGAAAATAAAAGCACAACAGAACAGGGAAGCATACAAACAGAAGTCCTCTATGGATTTTACATCACATTATATATTTCCCCCTACGTCGTTACGGCTTTTCTGAAAACGATATTCACTGCACTGAAGGTATGAAAACAACTGCACATAAAAAATACATTTGTCACAAAAGTCTTGTGAATTCAGTTATTATTAAAAGTAAATATGCAAGTTATCGTGCAAACCTTTGGCCAAAAAATGGTGTAGAGCTTATAAAGAGAAAAATATATAAAACATGAAAAGAAGAGGCATAGTGGCGAAGTGGCTACCGCATCATGCAGAATCACCACAAATCCAGGGTTCGATCCTCGAGCTGGGCAAGGTGCACTCAGCCTTTCATTCCTTGAGCGAGTCGATAAAATGAATATCGAGTTCGCTTGACGACTGAACACGGGGCTCAGCTTGAGACTAGCTGTCCACTTGTACAGGGTGCAACCCGGAACACAAGGCCTAGAAAGCAGATATAAGGGCACCGCAGGCCATGGCTCATTGATAGCTGTTGCGCCATTTAGTTATTTTACATAAAAATAAAGTAGATCGCCTGCCAAATGATACCTATAAAATATATTTATTAGTATTTAAAGCATTTAATTACAAAACCTCTAATTGAAATATGCGAAATTCACTGGATGCAGATTTATTGCAGTGAGCCTGAGCCCACAAACAGGCCATAGAGGCGTTTTTCTCTTTTCCCCCAGTAAGCAATGCGAATACAAGACAGTTTACATTAGAGAATTCTCCATGAAATCATTCGCTCTTTCAGCACAGCACAAGCAGTTAATTACGTAAAAAGAAAGCAACAAAAAGTTTTACATTAAATTTTGCATATTCCTGGAAATGGGAACAAAAACACGTTGTAGATTTCCTATATGCTAATTGAATTATTTCACAATTTTCTGGAGCTGTTTTGTTGAGAGGAAAATAAAACTTAATAACACAGCGTTATTTTGCTACTACTGTAAATTTTTCAAACTAAAGTAAGTTTACAGACGGTAAACAAATGTTCTTTGTTACACAGCATAGTGAAAGGTGCCTTGGAGCAAAGTAATTTTCTAGTTATTTTCATCCCGACTAGTTTTTTGCTTTCTTGGTTAGGTTAGGTTAGGTTATTCAATTATGGCAAAGCACACGAGGGCTATCTACCTAAGGGGAGGGATACCTTCGTGGAGGACTTTCTAAGGGAAACTGGCTCGTATACACGTTACACATGGGGAAAACCACGAAAGCGCCCATGCAGCCCGCCCGTTCGCGGGATTCGAACCTCGGACCGAACTACCAGTGTTCAGCGTCTTTACCGCTCGACCGCTGGAGGGCTTTTTTTTTTTTTCTTTCTTGTACGTAGTAAAAAGGAAGTGTTGTAGTCGCAAAAAATTTCGGGTACCGTATTTCAATGAAAATGTCTTTTTTGACCGCTATTGAATGCAGTTTAACGATGCTTTTGCGTGACAGTACGTAACCTAAGGACAGAATAAAAGACTCTTTTTTTACCCAAAAAATTATAAAACTTATTTTAAATGGATTCTGAACAGATATTTTCGTAGCGCCTGTGCGTACGTACGTATGTATGTATATCGCATAACTGAAAAACGAGTAACCTCAGAACGTTGAAATTTTGTATTTAGTAATTGGTAAAATTTTGTAAATCACCAAAAGTATATAAATAAATGTACATACATATATCCACTCTGTTACTCGGCGCAGTGAGCTCAGTATTTTCATTCTTATATGTTTGTAAATTGCGCGTTTTTTGCTTTAAATATGATTGATCTATGCTGTTCTTATCTTCTTGTTAAGGTTTTATGCCTTTAGTAAATATGCATGCAATATTTGTATAATTATTAACAATTTGAAAGTTGTTTAATTGCGGCTAAGCTTACTTATTATTATCATAGCAGCCATATTTGTTTACATTTGAAGCTCAGCAGAATAGTGGATTTGTTGCCAACCTAGAAAAACTAAGCTTCACAACAGCAAAGATAAGGCCTTGTTTTATTATTGCGAATTAAATCATGTTTAATCCATTCTGGAATTTATTCGAGAAAATAAGTGCTTAAGATTTACTTGCTAATTTTTAGTATAGATATTTTGAGTTTTTATGTATTTTTGCCTTGTCGCGAAGTGAGAACTGAATTACTTAAATAAGAAATACTGAATCGTCCATGAAAAACTGTTTCTTTTTCTTTTTTTTAAAAAAAAATTCCTTTACACATCGTTTTAGATTTATGTATGTGTTTGAATAGAACATGTGGCAACGATTAGGTAAGTCTCCAGGTGATATACGAGGCGTATTCGGAAACTAAGTACCGTTTTGAAAAAAAAAATAGTAAAACAATTTTTTCGAATCCAATTTCATTTTTACATAAAAATACATGTCTTAAACTATTTTTCAGCATAGTTTCCGCCAATGATCAAACACCTGTCATAGCTAGTGACCAGTTTTTGTATACCATCGTCAAAGAAACTTCCCGCTAGTTTCGATAACCACGACTCCACAGCATTTTTCGTGTCATCGTCAGATCCAAAGCGCTTGCCACCACGCTCGCACTTCATGTGCAGGAACCAGTGATAGTCGGACGGCGCCAAGTCCGGGCTGTACGGCGGGTGATCGAACTGCTCCCAATGAAACTGTCAAATTAACGATTGAGTGACACCAGCAGTATGGGGCCGAGCATTGTCATGGAGCAACACAATTCCTTTACTGAGCATTCCTCTTCGTTTGTTTTGAATGGGACGCCTTAGTTTTGTTAAAGTCTGACAATATCGTGCCGCATTAATGGTTTCACCTCTGGGAAGAAATTCAGTAAGTAAAACGCCTTTCCTATCCCAGAAGACAACGCACATGATTTTTTGTGATGACATTGTCACTTTGAACTTTTGTGTTTTCGGAGAATAAGTGTTTCTTCACTGCATCGATTGTTGTTTCGATTCTGGTGTGAAATGACACACCCAAGTTTCATCACCTGTCCCAAGTTGGTTTAAAATGTTTTCTCCCTCATCACTGTACCGCGTGAGAAATGTCAGGACACTACCAAGTCGCTTTGTTTTGTGAACATCAGTGAGCATTTTTGGAACCCATTTGGGAACACAGTTTGCGATAATTCAAGCGGTCAGACGCAATTTCGAACAAAACAGTACGTGAAATTTGTGGAAATGCCTCTGAAAGAGTTGTCATTGTGAAGCGTCTGTTCTCTTGAATTGCTTCATCAACTTTCCTTACCAAAACATCGGTGACAACAGAAGGCCGAGTGGACATTTGTTCGATCTGCATTAATCATTCTTACCCACTTTCTCACCATTTCATCATTTATCGCGTATTCACCGTAAACTTCTGTCACTTGACGATAAATTTCGGCCGGTTTAACATTCCTCACGGTCAAAAATTTAATCACTGCACGAATCTCACAGTCAGCGGGAGTGTCTTAAACATTTTGAATGTGCACAGCAAACTGAAAACACAACATAGAGCAACCAAAATGGCGACAATTGAAAGTCAGTGAACAAGAAAGACTAGTGGGCATGTGCGGGACGCCTACCACAGCGCTGCGATGGCGCTAGAATGAAACGGTACTTAGTTTCCGAATACGCTACGTACATAATTTTTGTGCATTCTGAGTTATAAAATGAATGAGATGTAACACTGTTAAGTGAAGCTAGCGCCAGAGTGTCTCTATGATAAACAAATATAGTGAATTTTAAAAAGTGCATTTAATCTGTTGTGGTTTATGCGCTGTCGTTGAAGTAGATTTAGTCCAATCCAGTAAATTTAAATAAAATGCAAGATGCGTATAATATAATATTCCACACAAAGAGGTCATGTGGTGAACACATCAGAATTTTTCTTCAGGAGTTCCGATAATTATGTAATCTCATGTGTAGTTGCCATTCGCCAATACTCTCACCACCACCAATAAGAATACAGAGACAATGTGCGTCGAATTTCTTTTACTCTACTCACTCTCATCCCATGGATGATTAAATTACGACAACTTTCAAGCTTGAGGCTCTCAATGGGATACCGTGAAGAACTGGTAAGAGCAGGGAAAAATTCCCCCTGTGCATCAGTATGCCTTACAAAGCATCAAACTTGCCATTCTTTATCGAAAAGTATAGAGTCATTATTTAATTACTGTTTACGAAGGTGTACTTTAAATCTATACTGAAAAATATAATGAATGGGCTGAAACAGTAGTATTACAAACGTATTTAATAATTAGCTATACAGGTTATTTATTCATCTGGCCGTGAAATATATGTATTTCTGTGTTTTTAGGTGCAAGGACGGTTACCATGGAAATCATTGTGATGAGGAAAAGAAAATATCTAACGGTACGGGAGTGAACTCCTAGTTTTAATATCTATTTGTATATAAATATTATTAAACTAGGTTATATTGTTATCTTAACTCTCAAGTAAATGATTTCTACAAAGATTTAACTTTTTATATGTAGCTAATATAAATGACGTGTGTTAAATTATTCAGTAAAGTGATAGTTAAGCTGTGATATTCATATTAATAACAATGATATTAATAGATTATTGAACATATTTAATCGGATGCCCAAAATCTGCCAAATAGAATATTTTTTTCTATTATAATAATCTAGATAACACGTGTCTAAAATCATGAGGTCACTAATTAGAACAAATTTTAAATACGCAGTGCTAAAGAATTGAGTACAGTTATTCTTATGCATATCATTTCGATGCTGTCGCTTTTATTCTTCCTTGAAATTCTGTTAGTATCATAATACAGTTCGCGTATGGAAGCTCCATGATTTTATTTCTATTCACGTAAGATCAAATATATTAAAAAACTTTAAAAGAAAATTTTCTTTGAACAATTTGTAGAGTTTCATTAGTTTTGGTATTTTACACTAAGTCAGCTGCCAATAGAATTTAGTCACTTATCGTTATGTCTGCCTATGCAAACAGAAACGTAAGAAGGATGTAAAAGAACTTTTTATTAAGTACTCAAATAAGTTTGACAGAAGGTACTGCTGGTGATTACAAAACCAGCCAGCAGTTATAGCATAAACTCAAAAAGTAGAATTTTAAATTAAAACTTAGTTAGCTAAAGGCTACGCAGAAATATTTAACGCGCAAGTTGACTTGAACGCTTACTAGCCTGACTGCGCAGTCTTCAAGAATAAAAGAATGCTGCGGACAGGAATGCTATAGTAGAATATCAACTAGTCACGTGTCCTTTAATAGACGGAAATCTATCTGACTAAAGGAGTCTCAAACTATCATTTAAATACTCGCCAGCTAAAATTTGCATTCTAGCGGGAAAACGGAAAGGGAGAAGTGACAGCAAAGTTTCGGAACATAAAAGTAACTGGTTAAATCAAATAAATAACTCACAAAGTAATTAAAACTATGTAATTAATAACAGTGTCTTGTATATTTTATTCCATATTTTTTTATTATTAAATTCGGGAAACTAAGAAATAAAGAAAATCGCTGTCTCTGAACATAAGGAAAATCACACTTTCCAATCTGAAATTGGACTGTATTCAGTTTACTCAAATTTTTGTTTTATTTAAGGATTTGTTCTCATAATCATTTGCAATCATGAACCTGATAACAAAGAAGAATTAAAACTTTTGATTTCAAAAATCAGCCAGAAATTGTTGCAAACTTTTCGATAGCGCACAAAATCGATCGAGTTTTGGAAACGGCTAAAGTTAGGCAAAATACTTTAGCAATATGTCGACCTGGGGTAAACTGGTTAGTGAAGGCAGACCGAACGTCAGGGTACAAATTCAACTCTCATGTAAAGCTAGATTGAATCTCATCTTTTCTAGAGAACACAGTACTTTTGTATTCCATGTGGTGCACCTTAAGCACCATTTACGGTGAAAAGCCAGCTAAAGGACAGGTGATCTCGCCCATTTTCAATGAATTCCTGCAAAATAAATGTCTATTCTCGGGAGGATTTTTTTCCCTTTTCAAACATCAAGACAGCCTTATTTCATAGACAATTGGTTGGTGTGTAATAGTCCAAATGTCAGAATTTTCCGACAATTTGTTTGACGGTTATAGCGGCTTTATTTCGCGTGATAGAACTTTCAGATTTCTCGGATAAAAGACTGTCTATAGTACGATAAATCTGGGTTAAAGCGGCTAGCGGCGATGTGTGAGCACGTCAAACATAAGCAATATAATAAGTAATACCGTGTCATAGATTCCTTCAAATAGTCTTCAGGTAAAGTAATATAATTTTTGTATTCTAAATGTGTTAGTGGAACCGACATTTAATGTCGAATGTAGAATGTGCTTGAGATTGCTTATATGGCACCTTCCGGTGGTGGAGTGATTTTTAGCTGATATGTGAAATCCATAGCTGAGTATAGCTGCATCAATCATTGCAGGGGCCTCTTGTGAAGGAGAATCGTCGAATAGCCGTCCGGGAGACTGCAGACATGTTGTCTCTGAGTAAAAGAAGTGCTAACATTATTCTGCATGAAGATTTGCAATACAGAAAGGTTTCTGCAAAGCAATTTTCTAAACATCTCACTGAATCCCAGAGATCATTGCAAATAAATCTTTCCTTCCAGCACCTGCTTCATCACTACTCGTACACAAAGGGAAACAATTTTCTTTCTTGTAGTTTACAACCGAAATAAAGCCAATGAATATGAAATGGCGACATCGCGGGTCTCCTGGGTGGAAAAGAGCACATTATTCAATTAAGACTAGCAAATTTATGCTAGCGATATTTTTTCCCTTTAAAGTTTTTGATAAGAATGTCTCCTTGCTGTTAGATTACTTGGAAATGGGAGTACAGTTCATGTAAACAGGTGTTTCGATACCTTAGGCAAAGTGAAAATAGCTATCAGGAATCGTCCACATGGCATGTTGCTAAAAGAGGTTACTGAGTTGCAAGACAATAACAGTCTTTATCTGGAAGAGATTTGAAAAGGTTCATTCCAACAGTGGCAGAAGATAGTTCTTCATCACACCGCTGCAGCCATAAATTATCGCCCTGCTCTACCCACTCATTCGGCCTACTAAAAAACAAAAAAGCGGTCGCCGATTGAAAGAAAACGATGAATTCTCAGAAACAGTTGAAAAATTACTCCGCACCCAACCAAAGACTTTCTTCGTTGAAGATATCCATTACCTCCTGGAGCAATGGAACACTTGTTTCGACCGATATTTAGACCGTTGATGACTTGTTGCACAGCCACGGACAGGATCATTTTTACTTACAGGTACGTTCACATTGAGCACTTCTGTGTATTTATTTAACCTAAAGGGTCAGTATATTTACACAAATGCAATATCACTTATATACCACTCTTCAGTTTGCGAGGGCATATGTATTCAAACTATTAATTCTTTCGTCGTTAAATAAGTGCGCAAGTATCCACATGATATTTATTTGCTGTGAAATAACACGATGGCAAATTCTCTTCAGCCATTTTTCATTTCTGAAAAGCTTATACAAAACATAAGATTTTACACGTTCTGTATCTTTAATATTAGGGATATTAATCCTTAAACAAAGAGACTTGTCGTAGTTGATTAGTTCAAATTTCTTCAGATGTTCAAAAAGAAATCTACATAGCATTGATACATGTCAAGATCAGATTAAGATTTCTTTTCAGTCTCATGACTTTTATATTTCTTAATTTCTTAACTCCTTAACAATTTAATGGTAAATTCTTTGAGAATCAAACTGCACTCTGAAATTTGCAAACTGCAGTGTTTTCTTTCCGATATCAGGATATTTCTCCCTTCTCGGAAGTGAAACAGATAGAAAATGAGACCTTTTATATCAAATAATTGACCAAGTATGTACGTATAGTAATAACACTTATAAACAGTGATTAAAATGCATTCTATGAGAAATTAAAGGCGCATCTTTAGTTGACTTTTTTTCTGCGTTCAAGAAAAAAATTAATTTTAGACTTTGAAATACATTTATTATTCTGTTTAACTTATTTCAAGTATTTTAGATGTTCTGCTTTTGGTGAAATTACTGAGATAATCAATTTTACCTTCAAATTAAAAATAAAAAGACATTAAAGTAATTCATATCTCTACTAACAGTTATAATTTTTAGGACCAAAACGTATTTCTGTTCCTGTTGTCGTCATAGTGGCTGCTGTTATCATTTACGTAATATATCTCAAGTGTTCAACTTTACTCATGAATCAGAGTAAGTATATAATTTACAACGTATTTCTTCCTCCTTCTTAGCATGCTTTCGTGGTGTAGTAATCAGACACTCTGCGCGTATTTGAGTCTCGGAGAGGGCATTGCTCATTTTTCATCTCTCCTGTTTCTGAATAACGTAATGACTCTACAAATTTATAGTGTAAATTAAGATTAACTTAACAAATGAATATAAAATTAAAAAAGAATTTGAGCAGTGTTGCAGTTGTGTCATACCACTAAATCACCTGCTATAAAGTACCTATCTAGAATGGGCAAATATAATTAAAAAAATAAAATGAAATCCTACTGTACCTCTCTCTTCCTCTTAAAAATATTATCACAAAATTTAATTAATTTTAGGCTATATCTCAAAGGAAACTACAATAAAAATACGCAAGTACTGTGAAATATTCTTAATCCAATAGAGTAGTAAAGAGCACAATACTGTTCTCATTTGACACTAAAGCTGTCCAACATCTTTTTAAGGAAATACTATGAAGTATTCTTAATCCAATAGAGTACTAAAGAGCACAATAGACTTCTCATTTGACACTAAAGCTGTCCAACAGCTTTTTAAGGAAGTACTGTGAAGTATTCTCAATCCAATAGAGTACTAAAGAGCACAATAGAGTTCTCATTTGACACTAAAGCTGTCCAACAGCTTTTTAAGGAAGTACTGTGAAGTGTTCTTAGTCCAATAGAGTACTAAAGAGCACAATAGACTTCTCATTTGACACTAAGGCTGTCCAACAGCTTTTTAAGGAAGTACTGTGGAGTAATCTTATTCCAATAGAGTACTAAAGAGCACAATAGAGTTCTCATTTGACACTAAAGCTGTCTAACAGCTTTTTAAGAATGTACTGTGAAGTATTCTTAATCCAATAGAGTACTAAAGAGTACAGTAGAGTTCTCATTTGACACTAAACCTTCCCAACAGCTTTTTAAGGGTTTCTTAACTCACGCAATGAACTTTAAGTTTTCATTTCCAGGCTGAAAGGTTTCTATCCGAGGATTATGGAAAGCGATAGTGAATTTTAATTCATGAAATTCTAATTCATGTATATCGAAAGTTTTTAGTAGTTTTAAACGGAAGTTACTATTCTGTTTAAAAAATTCGCGGAAAGTCATATCATGTGCGAGAATTTGTAGCAATTTAATTTGCTTGTTATCATATCATGCATAGAAGAAATCTTGGAAGCGACATTGTTATCTGAGACGACATAGTTTGTGTTGCGGTTGAAAGTGAATTAAAGCATCTTAAAATTAGACAAAAAAGAAACTTTATATGTTGGCGTAGAATTTACAAAAACTGTACAAATTTCGAGAGCAATCCCAGATCCCTCTTCTTCAGGAACAAAAAAATCTGCATGCCGAGAAAAATAATAACGAAACATGAAAGTCTAAGCTATTATAATTCTAAAATCTTAGTGAGGTTTAGAATGAAATACTGTAATTGAACTGGAGGAGATAAATTTTATGAATGTGAAAAGTTTCAATGAAGTCCAGTTCACCCTTTGAAGAAACGTTGTGAATAAGTTTCGCAGAGCCAAAGTAAAAATTATAATTACATTTTCAACTATCCTTGGCTACCGAAGATTTGTTTATTTCTCTTTTCCGGACATTTTTATTTATTTATTTTACAAATGCGAAACATTAGCGCTTAAGCCATTAGTTTACGGGCTCTCCAGTTCTTTTTAATAATATCCTCATACCGAGAAAGTTCAATACTATTATTTAAATGTGCAAAAATCATGGGCTGATTGGAGTCACACAAAATACAGTTTGGGGAATCCACCACTCCGATTCTGTAGAGGTGGTTTCGCGAACAATTATGTCCGGTCAGACGTCTAAACAGAACTACCACTGTCTTTCTTGGAAAACTGGGAATTAAAGTTGTCTCTTCCACCACAATCCTTAAACTCTTATCCATAGCACGTTGAATCATATCCTGCTTAAGAATTTTCTTAAGAGTCAGGTTAACAAACAATTTAGTCGTATGAAATGAAAGCGGTCGATTGATGCGTTGCATTATGAAAGTTCCTTTCTTAGCCAAAGTATCAGCCTTTTCACTTCCCATAGTTCCACAGTGGGCTGGAATCGGTTGGAAAGAAATTGTGTGTGCCATTTCCGGACATAAAATTCGTCTTCCTTGACCATATGCCTTGTTATAAATACGGTCGTCGCTTATGCCATAATTATTTTTTCTCCTGAAGAAGGGGCACCTATGTCTGACCGTTCTCGAAGTCCAAAGAGCTTTGTTCAAAATGTGCGCCAAAATAAAATTTGCAATTCCGCCTATTTTAAATTTTACATTGACGTGTGTCTCTGCTAATTTTAATTCTCTGTAACGTCATGCTTTGGACAAAAGACATTTTAGCTTTCAGTAAGAACAATATTTCTTTAACGATGCGAGTACTTTCGTTGACAGGTTACTCAAGCTCAGCTCCCCTTGTTCTCTGCTGTCAAGTTGATTCAATTAAGTGAATTCTTCACAGTTCAAGAGCCTAAGGCAAGTATCAAAAGAGTCATTCCAACCACAGAAAGTGCTGTAACACGGTAAGCGTCCGATTGACATTCATGGAAGCCAGCAAGTGTATGCGTTTTTGAAGCGTATTATTTCGAAAATGGCAAACTAATAAGGTTTTAAATTTATAACAGAACTATCCTGAGAGCATTTTCTTTCGAATTTTTCAAACTTAATTGTATTATTCGAAGTCTTTTAAGCCTGAAAGTTTTCTCCCTGAGAGTTGACGAAAGCAGTGGCAGAGTGAGAACGCTTTAATAGAAGGGTGTTTGCCAAAAACGTCGCTCGAGAATCATCGCTGACGAAAACGTTGCGGAGAAAACAAAACAAGGTAAGCATTTCTCCTATGATGTACAAAACATCGTGGGAGATATGAAAGACAGGAGAAAACGTCGTGGCATTTTAAGCATCGTTGTAGATAGTTCAGAACAGTTCAAGAAACTCCGCCGAATTTAAAAAATGAGTAGAAAATATCAAAGCGAAGAATAAAGTACCTAAACGTCATTGCCGACTACATGTTTTCATGTTATCCACAACGAATTTGTGTAGTGTGAATGAATGCAACATGTTTAAGCCTTTGCATGCATGTTCGCACTATTAATTTAACAATATCGTTGCGTTTCGTTATTCGCACATACGTTAAGGGGTTCGTGGATTTAGACTGAATAACGACACACTTGATGAAGTATCAAAACAGAATTTATTAGCGAGTATTCTCAGTCCAAAATCGCGTTTACAGTCGTCAAAGAACAACTATAAACACGCTAAGACAATCAGCGATACAGCATTAAGACTATTAGGCTATAACAGTGGAGTCGACGATGCACTGTCTCGCGATACACTAAGAGACTCTGTCGATGCGCTGGACGCCCAACTCAGCACTACGCTTCGAAAGACTCGCTCACTAACTGACTACCACATCGATAGACGTAACACTGACTGACTATCCGAGTACCAGCAGGCTTTATATAGTTTTTGGCTTGTGTTCGAGAACATTTTGGGTTAAACCAGTAAGAATACGTTTCAGAAGGCTCTCCGTCCATCTATAGCCCATCGCGAATTTGTCGCCAAATGGCCGATTTCTCGCCAAATGTGGAAACCCTGCTTTCTTTTGCCATTTTCTGGCAATTCTAAACCTGCTTTGCGGAGAAGGTATCTTACCGCGCTTAGACATTTCGTAACAATATAAAACAGATTGCTACTAATCCAGCCTTATAAAAGAGATTAATTAAGTAATTTAACGTTAAACTCATAAATTTAAAATTATATTAAATGTTATACCTAATGTTAATTTTCTGTTTAGTTTCGGATTTGAATGCTTAAGCTTCCTTCTTGGTTTTTTCGTAAATATGTGTTCGTTAATTGAAAAATATGAAATGTAGATATAAAAATATTCGATATGATTTCTTGCGCTGAGAAATGTTTATGCGAATATGCATTCAAAACATTGAAAATATGTCTGCGATGTTATCATCATGCGATGATTTTTATGTGCTGTGTTTTTTATCGCGAAATGATATTTAATATGGCGATGTTTCCCCCAAATGTTTTCGTCTGCATCGAACTGAAGTAATGTAACCAGCTCCTTGGAACAAAACTTCCCTCAAGGTTGGGAAAACCGTGCGCTTTCTTCGGACAAAGCCTACCAGAAAGCTTTGTAGCAAGGAAAGATCTGTATTTCTGAAGAAAAGGTACTAATCAAATCTTACATTCTTTGTTCAATATGCGAATAGTTTTAAGATGCTTGGAGAATGTCAGAAAAAATTTATGACAATGGCACTTCAGTTTTCATGTGCCATATTTATAATATAAGCTGGTGTTATTGATTGATTGTTATCACGTTCTTGACCACGAATCAAACATTTCGCTGCCTTCCTTGGCCCTTGTCGCCTTTCATGTCTTGCAGTTTTATACTGTTATTTTTTTACATAAGAAGATTCCTAAATTTGAAATCTAAAATATTTTCTAATACACCACTAATGGTTGTTTTTGTATTGGATTTATCATCCTCTTGTTGATGGTAAAGTGTTCCTAGATTTGAGAATTTCGCAAAATTGTTTAAAATTGAATGGGGTGCGCAAATTATAAATTAGAAATATTAGAAGTATATTTATAAATTTGGTAGACGGGAGAAGATTTAGATCAGGTCAATAAATTGCTTAGCTTATAAAGTTAACTGATTTTGTGCGGTAAATCCTGATGTAAATCATTATACAAGTTTGTATCTGACGGTGATTTATTGTACTTAAACATATAAATAAGTGAAAATGATTTGGAAGAGCTATAGTGTTCAAAGTGTGTAGGTTTCCAAGTAACGCCTTGTCACATCAACTTTCCATAAATGGAGCATTATCATTATCAGTCGTGCGGTAAAATAGCTGAATTCTTATAGTTCGACAAAGGGCACAATCTCCGCCAATGGGCTGGCTGTGTATGTGTTTGTGTTTTCGTGGCTTTTGTCATGTGCAACGTAAGCACAAGCCAGAATCTGACAGGTTTCAGATTTTAAATTACGTCCAAAGGCCCATTTTCTTAGCATTTTGTGTGTTACCTTTATTTATTAAATATCACATCCTTCGCACTTAAACCATAAAATTCAGTTCAAGAACAATATCGCAAAATAATTTTAAAATGAGCATATCTGTAGAATTTCCGATACACAGTCTCACGGGCTGGAGATAAAAATGTTTTTTTCTGTACAAGGTTGCCATTGCTTTCTTTGAAATCCCTGAGTTTGTTAATCAAAAATTCGTTAAAGTTTCACAAAATATGAAATCGATAATAAAACAAATTCGAAATTTCAAATTTGAGCTTCCAGATGCCCATATTCGAGTGGGAAGTTCAATATTCAAAATTGGATGCCTCTAGGTACCGTTGTTTTATCAGAATGCGAGGGACATGCATAAGTTTGCGCAGATTCTTTATTATTTAATTTATTTAAATATAATACAAAGCGATAATATTTGATGGCAACAATTTGAAAAGTGAAAGAACGCTTTTCGTAAATCGACGCAAAATGTCAAAATAAAATTAATAAGTCCTTCTGGGCAAATTGCTCCTTTGGACTAATAATTATTAAAATAATGAAATAATTAATGATCAGAACAATTAAATACTTAAAATTAAAATTTAATAAAACGTAAAGACAATGTTTCATAATTTACTAAATAAATGATAAATAGTTAAATAATAAAATAAAGTAATGGACCTTGACTTAGTTGGGGTTGTAGCTGTAATTTAAATTTCGCACAAAAACTGATAAATAGCTCAACCGTTCTCCGGTTGAATTTAAACTATGAATATAATGTACTACTTCAAAGGTTAATAGAAAATAGAAACATTCCTTTTTCCAGCAAACCAATGAAAAACGTTAAAATGGTTAAAGCTTTATGAATGAGACTAAAGAGAATGCTATATACAGCAAAATAATATAGAAAAATTTAAATCTGACTCTAAATTAGACCTCAATAAACTGTAAGTTTTCCAGAATACCTTCTTAATCCGTAGCACAGAAACCGTCTAATTTATCAGAAGTAGACATACACAGAGACTTAAATGTTCCATACCTAAATTTAATCGAGAATGGCGGATATGTAAAGAATTAAGATTGCAGTATGTAACTTCATTTCAAGCGTATGTAACCTTCATCATAATTTCGTAATATAGATATACTAAAATAGAAATCCATTCTTCTCTTGCCTTTAGGTAAATATTTTTGAAATGTGCAATTTCCGCTTCACAATATAAGTGCTCAAAACTTGCAAATACTGTAACATAAGCTTTATTTCTTGCATAATATATAATGTTGTGTTGAATAGATAAAAGTAGAATATTGATTCGTACTCAATTCAAGGCTTGAGAAAAATGTTTTATTTCTTCCTATAGGGTTCATTTGTGTAGCATGATATTTTATTTGCAGATGCTTCTGACAGCTCATGTATTGCATTAAGCTGCCTGAAAAAATCTTTTGAAGACTTGCGGAATCGATTCATTAGTTCTTTTGTCATTCCTGAAACAGGTGCGTATTTTAAATCGCTTTAAATAAAATTAAGCATATAACCGCTGAACTGTAGTTCGAACTATGTGATATAGTACAGACAGATCAGCAGATAGTTAAAAAAGCATTTCCACTTTCCTCGTGTTTTCTAACGATCCTCAATGATAGCGAAATGCTTACTTGTCACTAAAATTCTTTATCTCAAAGTCTATTTAAACTATAAAAGCGAAATACTGCGTATTTAAGATCGTACATACAATCAAATTTTCTATAAATATGAGTTTTAAACTTACAATTACGTATGATTTTACAAGTGGTAGCCCTATATAAACTAATTGAAAGAAACAAATCTGAATGTACATTTGAGGAATGTTCATACCTCGGCACGAGACAGAAACTATTTTAGAATAATTGAGAGTTTTCTTAAAACGAGGAACCTGAATTTGTTACAGGCATACCGTGAACTAAAACATAAAATTATGGATGGTTATCGTTTTCCGTCACATAAAAAAGCAGGAATAAACCACTAGTACGGCATTTACATCAAGCCGTACTTTTTCATTGTGCTGGAAATTGAAAGATGGAAAAAAAACTAGAAAGAAGATGTTTTAATTTCCTTAACAATCAAGACTCTTGATTAAATGAGCAACGGTATGGCTATGGATATCAGTGATGAAGTTGATCTGCAGAACGTGGCAAATTCGATAAATAATGCGATTTAGCGTCGTATGCTGGTGTTTGTAAAATACCTTCTTTGAAGATATATGTTATCTTCAAAAAGTAGTGTTTATTTAACTGACCATTAAATAGCACTAAAAACAGTTCTAATTCCAGTACAAAGGTTTTGAATCAGATAACTGAAATTAGGAATTATTCAAAAGAGAGAATTTCTAAACACTGGGCTTTTCAAACCGTTAAATATTGACGTTGTTGCAGGCTGTCGTTTGCTACTTTTCCATACTAAGGTTTCGTAGCTTTCATGAAGAAATATGATTGACAGAGAACTGGAGGTAAAGATAAATTAAATTACTTTTTGAAATATACGTAAAATGGAAATTTTATCTATATTCGGAAAAGACTTTATATGCTTTGTATGAATGAAATTTTTAAGCGGCTGAATTACGGGAATCTTCAGACGAAAGAAAAAAAAATGCGTTTTGTGATTAAAAGTGATTTAGTCCTGGACAGCGAGCTGTCTGGATGATTGCTTTTCTTGAGTTCCCTCATATATAATATGAGAGCGAGATTATTTTCTTTAGAAAGTCCTTCACAAAGGCATCCCTGCTTTTAGACAGACAGCCCTCCAGTGCTTTAATGCATCCAAGTAAACTAACGTAACTTTCTTTCGAAAGTTTTCATGAGCAAGATAAAGCATTGGAAATGAAACGTCAATATTAAAAATGGTTCACTGTTCAATAAAAGTTTCACCCTGCTGGAAAAGAAAAGATTCTTCCAGATTTTAAGGCGTCAAATTTTACTTCAATGACACCACTGAAGATTGCATTCAGTCAGTGTTTCAATAAAATTCCCGATGTTGCTTGGATTTAATGAGAAATATTTTCAAATCATCAATTGAAAAAATTCTTCGTGAAAGTGAAGATCAATTTCAGAATGATGTATTCAAAGATGTATTCAAAAACAAGCGGTATGACCGATGCAGACTATCTCGAGACTTTGGTTCTCTGTATACGGATCTTGTCTAAATGTGGTAGAAAGAGTTATCGGTGCATTTTTTCCATTTGTATCGACATAACTTTGCACAGACCTAAATGTCAGTTAGAAGTCTTATGAAAATAAATCGACAAAATGTATTGTTGGTTAAAAATGGCCTACACTCCGCTCATTCAAACACTGCTTAGCTTGGAAGAAAAGATCTTAGATTACTATCAATTAGAGGTCTACTGAAAATAAATCAACAAAACGGATGAGTTAATGGTGGTATGCTGTTATAAATTGTTGGTTTAAAATGACCTACGTTGCTGTCTTTCAGACATTTCTTCCTACATCTTATATTTAAAAAAAAATGCAGGCTTCTCATTGAGCAGTCATTCAGAACTGTCTGAGCTGCAGATATAGTATTGTATTTTAACATTTGTTGATAAAGTTTAGCCTGCTAAGTAAGTTATCATAAAATTAAATAAAGTAAAACTTTTAACAAAATTTTAATCATTATGTTATCCTAAACATTTTGTTGAAGTTTAATTTAATAAAAGAAATATTTTTATTTAACTTTATAATAAAATAAATTGAAAAATTTTAAGTTTTACATAGCATTTGGAATTTACTTTAAAGTAAAAATGTTTTAGACACTGAGGAATAACATCCTGATGTGCGTGAAACTAGTAAGAAATAGCGTGAAACGATTGTTTGAGGCGAAGCAAAATGATACGATATGCTCACATTGCAGACATAGTCCTCATAGTGTGTGGTATACTTGACAATGTGTAAATAACATTCGTAATGTGAGCAATTTATAGCAATTTTATTTCAAGAATTATGTCTGAAACCGTACGTAGGTGATTACAACATTATAACGTTCTTCTACGAGACTATATGTGAGTAAAACAGTGAAGCATTCTTACATGGGATTGGTTACTTGAGGAACTAGATGATAAACCATTGTGCATTAAAGCCGAGAAAAAAATTTCTTGCATCATTTATTTAAATTAAGAGACTTTACTGCACCTGTTCTAAAAATTACTTAGATACCAATCTGAGAATGTATTTCTGCCGAGTAAAGTAAAACTGCTGTGAAATAGAAGAGCAGAAATAAAGTAAAGGATTTGTGGCTAATATTAACACAATTTTATTAAACTATCTGTTTATTCTGATTTATTCATTATTCAAGGTTACATAATTAAGAATTTCATAAAAAAGTGCGATATAAGCCATAGTTTGTTTCAATTAAGAGAAGATGTATTTGATATGTGAGTAGAACATTGTTGCGTGTTAAATGCTGTTATAGATCTCCTTAAATCACGGGAATAGATGAATAGAAAGACTTGAATATTTATCCAGATAAACAAAACTTATATAACAAGGTAATAATCTATAAATATCTTAAGCAAGACAAGTAGCTATAAGGCGGAATTCGTTTAAAATCGTGAGAAGTATGGCGGATACCAAAATCGCTGGCAGAATAAAGTATAGCATACTAACCAAGCAGCTAACATACTAACCAAGCTTAACAGTGCAAACATATGAATATCTTCGATCTAACTAAATATTACTGAACTCACTAACCGACGACAGCTCACAGCCTCCTATTTGTAGCATTGTTCAAAAAAGAACAGGAAGCACATCTGAAAATTTTGAGAATATTTGTCCTAGGGCTTCGAAAACACCTTTTCAGGAAACTTCCAAAATGGCTACAAGTTATCTTAAAATCATTAAATATCGCCAATTCGGCGAGAAAATTTTCACTAATATCCCATAGGTAGTACTTAATTCTGTTGTCATTCCCTTCTTTCCATCAGTTAGCTATAAAGTTGCACGTATTTTACAGAAATTTAATTTTCGGGTCGTTTATTCTCCCATCAAAAAAATTCCGAGTTCCATGCTCAAGGATCCCATTCCGGGTATGAATTCCTGGGGCATTTACAGGATTCCTTGCCAGTGTGGTTTAATTTACATTTGCCAAACTAAGAGAGCCTTAAAATTTCGCGTTAAGGAACATGAGGTATATGTTAGAAAAAAGGAAACACAGAAGTCTTCTTTTGCCCAACATTGTTGGTCCGAAAATCACACTTTCAATTTTTCTGCTGCCAAAATTATTCAAAAAACATCTTCCATTGGTGAACTGGTTTTTCTAGAGGCATTTCACATTAAAAAAAATCTTTCTGTTCTAGTTAACGACCCTAGTTCTAATCCATCTTTGCCTTCAGCCTTTAAAGAAATTATGTTTTAGTTCTGCTTTCATCAACAGATGACGCCAGTAGCTTGTCTCCTGTCCAGGCTTTCTTATCTTATCTAATCATTATATCTTATCTCGTTCATTTGCGCTTTTGCAGCTGAGGATGGTAGTTCGGTAAAAACCATCGAAACTAGTCCTGTGAAAATTTGAAAATATAACGCTGATTTTTGTTGTTTGACAGTTCTAACATCTACAGATATTAGATATCTGTAAACATTTAAAACACAATAAGTGATAATATATTTGAGATTAAACGAAGTACGTGAAAATATAAAGACATGATTATCATTAAAAATGCTTTAAATAAGTACAGAAATTAATAAAAGTAAATTAATAAGAAAACAAAAATGCATAAAAACAAATTATAAACAAATAAAAATACAGAAATTTGGCTAATTTACAACAATAATTATCCATGATAACATATATTTTCGGAAATTCCTTTTTGACTTTGATATTTTCTAGGATGAAATGGCCAATGACTGGACGAACTACAATCAAAGAAGATTGCTCCTTTCTGGTTTTCCGAGTATTAGTTCGATAAATAAATTATTCTCCTCTTATTATGCTGAATTGTTTTGTTTTTATCTTTCTCATCAACAGAGCAAATAAGAAAAAAATGCATTTCACAGTTCTTTTCTGTGCTTTTAACGAAAGCGCATGAAAGAAACACTTTTAACGAATCGCATTATTTCGGACCATCCATCCGTTGTAGAAAGTGTTAAATTTTCATGCACATGGAAATAAGCCATTCTACCTCTAGAATATTTTCTTAGTGCCCTATTTACAGTGGTCTCCAGCTGGCGGCCCCTAAAGCACTTTTATGCGGCCTGCGAAGGCATTTCAGTTACGTATTTATTATTAATAAGGTATCAAAAGTGTGCAGATGTATATGATTTGTGAAATAATAACTAAAGCAACAAAATTTATCCGCGAACGAGCTCTGAATCCCCGATTTTTTGAAATGCTTAAACTCCAATTGAGTACAGAGAAATTCTTTAATGTAACGAGGTTAGGCAGCTATGTAAAGGAGCTGTATTAAAATAGTTTTTTAATGTAATAAATGGAATCAAAATTTTCATGACACGGAAATAAATAAAAAACGGAATAAAATAAAATAGGCTTAAAAAAATGTGAAAGGTTTCAGAACTTAACGGACGCCCAAAAGTGTTTGTTGGGCTCTTTACGCTTTCGCTGAGCTCACACTCCCCCGTTCTCCTGTCACCCTTACTTCTCTATTAGCCCATTTTTTGTGTCTTTTTAGCTTTATTATTAAGCATCCTTTTCTTTTCACTAACGCCATACACATTTCAACAGCAAAATTACAAAAAGTTTAAAAGCAGTATACGATTAGAGTTCCCGATGCGGCGTTAAATGTTGGCATACATTTTCTTGTTTTGGGGTCTTTACCTATTTCATGATATCGGTGTTCAGGTTTCTTATTAAGATGGCTTAACAACGGTTTTTTGTCTTTTTATTATTAAAGCTTCGTGCATTAACTTTAGTTATTGAATATCCCTTTCTTGGCACTTCCGCCATATAAAATTAGATTAAAAGGGAGAATCACAAAATATTTAAAAGCAGCATATCTTTGGAATGTCTGATAGACAGTCTGGCGCATGGAGATTAGAACAGAGGGAGTAAGCTTTCTCCATTTCTCCGTATGTCCCGTGAAATGAGAACGTAACCATGAAATGTCACGGTAATCGGCGTTGTTTGTATTTAGCTGTTCATCATTGAACGTCTATAAGTTCCCCCTTCTAGTTTTAATATTTTAAAATAAAAGATTTTCTACTTAGAATGTAGAAAAATCATAAGGACTGCAAATAACTTTTCAAATTTATTAAAAACTAGCTACATGAAAATGCCTAATTTTTTTCCCATTGGCAGATTGCGAACAGTTACAGCTTGTAACAGGGTCCATTAATCTATAGTAAGGCCAGATGTGGTGGTTTCTTTGTTATGGAGGCAACTAATAGGTGGGCCATCATTGCCTCTTATGAAGGGACGGTCAGTTACAACCATGTCTTCTTAGGGATTCGAACCCAGACCCTTCGGTATCGCAGTCAGGCTCCATTATCCACTATACCCTCTCGGCGACAATGTTTAAATTGTAACTATAACAAAAATGTATGCATGCTAAAATGTGGAAGGTCACTGAACGCTTCAATGGTATTTTATGCAAATTATGCTTAAAAACGCTTTTTGTGCCTACGGATGTTGATATTTGCTTTGAAATTCAGTTTAAATTTATTTAACAGTATGTTTCGTTGTTACCGGTAGCTATACGGCGGCCATGATAAGACTTACGTCAGGTTGCTAACATACCCTTGCCTTGAATTTTGTGACGTCATGCATACTTCATCTTTCTAACCTCCATGGTCTCGCCCTGAAAATAATTTTTTTTCTGCGTACAGTGCTGCCATTGCTTGTTTTGAAATCGTCGATTTTGTTAAACAAAAATTCGTTAAGTTTTAAAAAATTTGAAACACGTAATAAAATAAATTCGAACTTCTAGATGTCATGCTGGGGGTGCAAAACTACGTCACTGAAAATTTGATGGTTTTAGGTATGGCGTTTTTTTCACAGTGCGAGAAACATACAAACATTCATGCAGGTTCTTCATTATTTAATTTCTTCAAATGAAGTACAGGGCGATAATATTTGGTGGCAACAATTTGAAAAGTGAGCCGCCCTTTATAGTGATTCAACGCAAAATACCGTTTTGAGACTAATATCCCATTAGAGACTAACGTTCCTTTAAAGCTGAAAAATAAAACCGTCCACGAGCTATATCATGATATTTGGATTACAGATTTAACATTTCTTTTTACTTAGCTGGGAATTTAAGTATTCTCAACAAAGAGTTGCAATAAAAGAATAAACGTGTTATTGACATAGTTATTTTTCTCGAACGTACGAACTTTGCCAGAGTCGAAATGCCAACTCGTGTCATATTGTAGTAAGAAATAAAGAAGTTCATAATTATTTACATACAAATATTTGTATTTTATTCCGCTTGTGTCGCATTCAATTTAATAAATAATAGAAAGAAAAGCGTTGAAATTTATTGATAGAGTACAGTGCAGCATTAAAATAAATAAAGTGACAACATGCTGCCAGAGATGAGGAATAAGAAACAAGAGACTTTCGATCTTAATTCAAAATACCCATTTTGCAAAATGTTTGTAAAATTGCAGGCAGAAAGGAACTCCATTTTACCGTTAGGTGTCATCCTCCAAAATGTTAAGTCAGTCGCTTTACTTTTTTACAATGCCGACTTGTTCCACAATGCAATCAGGACGAACTGAGTGAGGTTATTAACCCTTTTGTACCATAAAATATTTTAGTTTTGAACTAGCAGTGGATCATAATTTAACAGATTCTGAATTTCAGTATTACTCGAAATTGCGGATTACAGTGAGGACGTAGCTCTATCCTATATTGGTAGGCTCTATTTTTAGATTAGCATAGATTTGCGTATTACGCTAACACGGCGACGCATTCAGATACTGTTAGAGGTTTAATTCTGTTAGACATTAAACAATAAAACACACCAAAACGCTTTCGTCATGATTGACCTCATCATTGTGAGGTGTAAGTTTCTTTTCAGTTCAGCTGGGAAAGTTTCGATTTTCTACTTAGTAGGCTTAAAATACTCATTTACTTTCCTTACTATTACTTCTACGCTATTCTTGAAAGTAAAATTCTTGTATGCTTTACGCATAAGTATTTTGTATAAGTTTCAAGTCAATTTCTCCCCTATCAATAAAATTCGTGGTTCGACTCTAAAAGATTGCGTTTCTGACTTAAATTCTTGGTGAATTCATGGTATATCGTGTCAGTGTGGCTTGAGATATATTGGCCAAACAAAAAGAGCCGCATCAAGGAACATGAATCTTATGTCCGAAAGGGCGAAATTAACAAGTCTTCAATAGGGTATCATAGTTGGAAATTTAATCATAATTTTGACTTTGTATCTGCAAAAATTATCCAAAAAGCTTCTTCCGTTGGTGAATTGGATTTTCTTGAGGCTTTTCATATTTACAAAGATTTAGCATGTTTAGTGAATGATTTTAAGTTCAATCTAGTTCTTCCGAACGCTTTTAAAATTCTATTAACATAATTCTTGGTTATTGTTTTTGCCGATAAATGGCGTTGCCTTCTCGCGCATGATACTACCCGAGGGTATAAAAAAGCCGTTACTGAGGTTGCTTTCCCTTTCTAGAAATTTCGTTTTCCTGATGAGGAGGGACCTGTAGCTGCCCTCGAAATCAATTGAGTGTTTAATAAATGTACGTCAAATACAAGGTTATTTCAGCGATTTTGATTACTTTGTATACTTCTCCTGGGGAATTAATCATTTTTAATATAATTGTCTCCTTCAATGATAGTGTTCCAGTGATTTGCTTAAAGTCTAAAGATGGTAGTGCTTAAAGGTCTAAGGATGATAATGTTGCTTTTAAAGGCATTGATATTTCTTTTTCAATACTTGAGTAATTATAAACCGTGTTTACTCTATTTTGAAGCTTGTTGAAAAGAAGTAAAGCATTGAAGGATTTAGTGAAGACTGCCGCTATCTTCTGCACGGTTAGCCACCTTCAAGTCTAAAAAAGTTGGAATATCGTTTGTAAAGATATTAAAAAGCGTTGGACTCAGAAACGAATGTTGCGAGACAACAGTTCTATTAAATTGGTCCTATTGCGCATTCATAGAGTGAGTCCAATCTTTACGCGTTTCGGCATAAAAGGCTTTACGATAATTCGTTGGACATTGTTCCTTTAGCATTTCTTTGTTGTCAGCATTGTCATACAGCAATGGTTGATGCTTGATTGCTAGCTGAGTATGGCAACGTACACGAAGGCTAACCACGAAAACGTCCATGCAGCCAGCCCATTCGTCTAGAATCAAACCCAGGGCGGAACTAACCAAGGAGGTTAGCCTGTTTGGAGAAAGCGGCTCTACTTTCATTTTAGGAAGAAAGTGAAGCCGAGGGAAGCAAATTTTTAAGCCCCACTAAGTGGTGGAGCCCTTAGAAGCGAAATGAAATCAAAACCCATCACTGCGCAAAAAAAGGGGGGCGGGCAGTTCTATAACTCCCGTTCTACTGTGCCGACTGACAAAGTTCAAATTGCGTTTTTCATGTCTCGAAAGCGCGACTTAGGATACATATTATATTTATATATGGCATTATTTTAACGTAGGTATTTTGACACAAAATCGGACTTTTTCTGAAATGACATGCCAACTTTTTTCCATCTCTCGATTCTACGACTCAAATTATGCCTGAATATTAAATTTTGTAAAATGTGGTGAGAAATTTACGGAGAAATTAAAAAATTTATCTTGGCATATATTTTTTCAGTGTTGGCCAAGAATAATTTACTTGGCGAATTTACTAATTTCCTTTCTGCGAATTTACTAATTTCCCTGTTTTCCTTTCCTTTTCTTCATTGCAAACGAGAGGAAAAAAGTTATCGTTCATACTTTCAAATAATTTTAACAAAATGCGTAAACTGTAGAGACATTAGGTTATTTCGAAGCAGAAGACATGACAAATGAAACGCCTTCGCCGGTAATCGAACCACGGACCTCTCGGTTACGCGTCGAGCATGCAGACCACTACACCACGAAGGCATGCGAAGAAGGCGGGAGAAATACCTTATAAAACCACATCTGTGTTATTATCGCTTTTAAGGAATATGCCAAATTTCAAAGCACGCAAATATATAAATTCACTTATACATAGGAAATTTTGAATATAAAAAACTCTAATTTTTTGCAGGTATGCATAGAAATACATCTACTTTGAGATGATGGTAAAAATTTTATAGATTATAATTCAAATTTTTTTTCGAAATATATATAAAAATTATTTTAAAATATAAATTTTAAGAGTAATTGGCGAGGTTTTAAGAATAAAAAGGCAAATTTTATTTGGAATGAACCTAAATTTCGAAATGTCAAAGAAGGAATCAAGTAAATTTAATAAAAAAAGAGGTATTTATAAATATATCAAATTCATTTAACATTAAGGAGCTAAAATTTACATTACATTAGTAATGTACGTTACATTACATCAGTAAATGTTACATTAGTAAGAATTAGATTTCTTATTTTCCGTTATGATCTTAACCTATTTCGCAATTTTTCGCTCAGTTACAGAAGGGTTAGTGCACTATGCAGACTATGCGGGCGATTCATCGAACCCGCGTATGAGATTCATCGGATCTGCGACGATAGTTGCTCCTAGGAAGTGAGATCTACTAAGTTGCCACGTCTTGCCATATGCAAAGATTGTTATAATTGCTATATCTGTAAAATTAGTTGTACTAATTTAATTGATATGGTTAGTATATATTTAACGGGTTGCCTGCTTGCAAGTCGCGCTCCTAGCTTGCACCTCGGGTGTCTGTCAGAGGTCTTCTTGTTTCCAATCTGCCCATCCTCATAAAACCTTCTGTGGGTTTCAGAGGGGATTTTAATTAACCTAATCCTAGTGAAAGGACAGGATTTTGATTTTTCGACCATGGCGAGAATTAGGGGTTACAATGGATACGAATGGAGACAAGGACTTATTTCTGCTTTTAGAAGCTGATAACGTAAGCTCAATTGATGATTTAATAGAGGTAATGGCGTGACTCCTTTTTTTTTAGGGAAAGATTACTTTCATTCAGTAGTAGAAATAATGGTAACATTAATGAACTAATCATACAGTGCACAACTGCGTAAGTTACAAACACGACTAATAAGGAAGATAAATCCAAACCCAAACGAATGAAAGTGTGCGCGATATCAGGGCTACACACGAAAGTACACAAACAACATCAATAACACCATTGAAAAATAGGTTTGACGTGCTGAAAGTTAGTCAAAACTTAGATTCAGATAGCGAAACTCATGAACGTTCAGATTCTACACTGAATACCCATAATGCAAATGCAACCAATCAGGCACAAATTCCCATAGAGTAGGGGGCCTATAGAAGTGAGCGCTAATGATAGTAGTTCGCAAACACAAAGTCAAGCCCCCAATCAAAACATAAGTAATGAGGCCATGGATTCGGCCGAAAATAATGACCAAGATACGGATAATTTAATATATCCCAATAAGGTGAAGAATAAAGCTCCCCCTATTATTATTCAGGACGGTAAGTATTTCTGGCCAAAGTGCAAAGAAATGTTTAAGGAAGCTGGAATTAAGTTAAAATCAGGTATAATGAAGTCTCAAGATCACTATGAGCTAAAAGTTGACAGCATAGAAACACACAGAAATTTAACTGCATTATTCAATGCTAAAGGCGTAAAATATCACTCATTTAATTTACCCGAAAATAAGAAAGCTGTTATACGCAACTTACCGATAGATACGCCAACCACAGAGAAAGCTGAGGAGCTAATAGAAAGAGGTTTTCCAGTAGAACGAGTTGCGCAATTAGTAAGACGCAGAAATGGAGAAGAATTTAATCTGCCGAGGTTTCTAGTCATTTTAAGCAGAAACGAAAAAGCGAGAGGGATGGATAATATTAAGAAATTGTTTTTTCTGAGTGTTAAAGTAGAATCTTGAAGGGAAGGAAAGGGCTAGTAAAATGCTTTCGGTGTCAGGCATTTCATCATGATCAAGCAAGGTGTATGCATGACTCTAAATGCATGAAATATGCTGGCGATCATTATTCAAAAGACTGCCCTAAACCCCCAAGGGAAGAGAAACCCAGTGCAAATGATTGAGTATTTCGGAGTACCTATGGTTCTAAGCCATGCACCTCCACATCATAAAGATGTCTTAGGTAGCGAGCAGAAATAGGAAAATTGCATAAATAGTTAGGTTGATGCAAGCTAGAGGGAGCCACAAAAGCTCGAAATCCAAGTGCCAATTAGATCATAGAAGCAACTACAGGGGTTGTGCGAACTTTTCTAAATCCAGTGTACAAAGCCCACCTACGAAGAAGTTCAGTGATGGGGTAGTTACTAATAAATCAAACGCTGCTGCGTTGAGTGTACAAAAGACAAACATAAATAATAACACTCTAGATCAGTGATTCTCAACCTGGGCGATATCGCCCCCTGGGGGGCGATCGAAAACTTACAGTGGGCGATTATTTAACTATACGCTTTTGGGGGGCGATAGTCATTTTGCGTGGGCGAAATCATTCTGAATACCCGCTTTCAGTGATGGGCCGCTGCATTTTTATATTGCGTTGTGAAAGAAGCGAATAAAATATTTTGTAAAACAATATTGTTATCCTTTGGTATTTAATTGCTACAATGTACATATATTCAATGTTTTATATGTTTCCCTAACGGGCAAAATTAATTGGAATGTGAATACAAAGTTGCATCGTACAGTCCGGTATTGCAATCCCTAGTGCGCATGTCTTAGATTCGCTTTGCGTGTGCAACGATTTAATGAGTATTATTAAATTTGAATTTTAATGTGATCTGTTGTGCTCTCGCCATATATGATATTTGCATTATTTTTAAAATAAACGTATTTCATTTTGTTCCGTATATCATAGGTAAGTTAATTATTACTTATAGGAGAGAGTTGCCATATGCATACTGGTCACCTAATGCGTATTAGGTCATTTATTTCTAAAACAAAGGCTTTATATTGTAAATTCTAATTAAATCGATAAAGTAGGATGATTGAACATATAAAAAGAAAACATCCCGACAAGCAGGACAAAGACATTGAATATTTCGAAAATTTAAAAACGATGTTTACCAAAAGAAATAAAATAATCAATGTATTCAAAACAGCAACCACAAATATAAATAAGGGATTGGAGGTGTCATATAAAATTTCACGTATAATAGCTCAAAATGCGAAACCTCGTAATATTGGAGAGAAATTATTATTACCGGTTATAAAGGAAGTTCTTACCATGACTTCAGCAGAGCCAGCCAATATTTTGTCAATGATTGCATTAAGTAATGATACCATATCAAGAAGGATTAATGAAATGGCCAATGATGTTGAAAATCAACTAACTGCGGATCTCCAAACACGAGAGTTCACTATACAGTTGGATGAGAGTAGTGTACGGGACAGTTATGCAATATTAATGGCTTATGTTAGGTACATAAAGGATTCAAAAATCATCGAAGAAATGTTATTCTGCAGACATTTAGTCACTGATACGAAAGGCACATCAATATATGAATGTTTTAAAACGTATTTTGATGAAAAACAAATTCCTTTGAAAAATATATTGGCCTGTGCAACGGATGGTGCCCCTTCGATGGTAGGACGTCATCGTGGTTTTATAACCATGTTGAAGGAAGAAAATCCAAATATCTTTACAATTCATTGTATAATTCATAGGCAACACTTGGTTGCCAAATCCATTGGCGGGAGATTACATGAAACAATGAATTTAGTAAAATCAATAATTAACAAAATAAAAGCACACCCACTTAATGATAGATTATTTCGGCAACTTTGCCATGAAAATGATGAAGAATATGAGCGCCTATTATTGCACACGGAGGTCAGGTGGCTATCTAAAGGAAGTTGCCTCAGAAGAATGTTCAACCTATTTGATACAGTCATTAGTTATTTAGAATCAACAAATTATAATTTTTCAATGGAGATATCTGTTTTAAAGAGTGACATAGCTTATTTGGCAGATATATATGCAAAAATAAATGAATTACTTTTGAAACTGCAAGGAAACAATGTGACCATAATTAAAGTGAAAAGTTTAATTATTGGTTTTATAAATAAATTAAGTCTCTATAAAAATAACATGGGTAGAAAAGATTTTTCTTTATTTCCCTGTTTAAGTAATATAATTGTACAGGACGAAAATATTGCAGTTTATTATAAGCATTTGGAAAGCCTAATTGTAGATATGAAACTTCGGTTTAAAGATGTTGAAAATATTCATATTCCTGATTGGGTTATTAATCCATTTAGTGCTGATCCTACTAATGCTCCTTCGCACATTCAAAAAATATTAATAGATTTGCAGGCAAATGTAGAAGCGAAACATTCATTTGAACATAGTACTTTAGAAGAATTTTGGATAAAAATTAGCAGTGCTAACACATTTCAGAGACTATGGATATAAATAAGTCTATTAATCATGGCATTTCCAACGTCATACCTAGTGGAAAAGGGTTTTAGTGCGGTTTCTCAAATGCTGACTAAGCAAAGATATCGCCTCAACATTTGCCAACACGTGACTTACGATTATATCTGTCAAAATTAGAACCCAATATTATTAAACTTTGTCATTTAGTTTATTATTTCTTTGTTATGTTAAAATTAAAACACATTACTTTATGTATCTTACTTTTTTTGTAAATTAAATTAAATTTCTAACTAATAAATGTTATTCTACTATTTTTCCTTTCAAAATTCTTTGGATATATCTTACTAACGCCTAATGTAAGCCAAATCTACCTTATATTAGGGATTATCGTACAATTTTTATCTGTTAAAATTTATAGGGGTGTGAATTAAGAAGTGGGTCTTACAAAGGGGGCGTTTGGTCCAAAAAGGTTGAGAAACACTGCTTTAGATGAAGCTAGACGTATTTTCAAAGGACATAAAAATTTAGCTGAGGTAATTAAAGCCTCTGGGATATTACAAATAAATTTAGCTACTAGCGCAAATGCTAGCAGTTTCAACGCAACCAGTAAACCCAATCATGGATAAGGACTCTATAATTTTAGACCAGTTAAAATGTTAGTGTAGAACGCTAACAATCTTACAGAAAAGAAAGATCAGATGGAAGACTTTATGTATGATAATGATATTGATATATGCCTGATCGCCGAGACACTTATCGCCCTAAGGGACAGAGTTAGCATCAAAAATTACAGGACCTACCGATGCGATCGTTTACATCACAGAGGAGGTGGAAAATAACCTTATTTACGTTATTATTATTTAATTATTATTATTTAATATATTATATTATTATTATTTAATTGTAAACATTCATCATGTTTAATTTAACAGAAAGAGACAAGGGCTCTGAAATTGTGGTAGCTTCAATTAATCTGCCTAAGACTGGAGATACTTTATTTGCAGCTATCTGCAACCCTTCCCCCCGACTAATAGACTGACTGATGAAATGTTTGAAAATATTATTCCTGATTCCTCAAAGATAATTATAGGTGGTGATCTTAAAATTAAATACAGAGATTGGGTCTGTCGCAGCACTAACCACAACGGTAAAATACTGACGGAATATATCAGTAATGAACTAATAGGTATTTTTGCACCTGACGTGCCGACGCTAGCAAGATCGGATACACGCCTGATATTCTGGATATCATTTTGTCTAATACAGGAATCAACATCGTGCTGGAGGTTCAAGAGGACTTAAGCTCTGATCATACTCCTGTAATTGCCACACTGGGGGTCACCAGTATTAACTACACAAATGATTGGAGAAAGCACCAACAGTGATTGGAGGATGTACCACAATGTTGTGAAGATGAGGCTTCCAACATAAGAAGTAATGAAAAACCCATCGATATAAAAATAATTGATGCGTTTACTAGATGTCTCAATGACTCTTATTATGAGGCGACCAAAGTTACTCAAAGGTCTAGTAAGATCACTAAGTTTCCAAAATACATCAAATCTCTCATGGCTGAAAGAAATCTGCATAGAAGATATATCATCACCTGAGACCCAGTTATTAAAACAAGGTTAAATAGAATCAGTAAGCACATTAAGTGTGAGATACGAAAATTAAAGACTGAGACTTGGAACGATAAGATGGAGGAATTTAATTTAGAAAATGCTGCCTTCTGGCAGTTCACAAAAATGTTAAAGAAGACGCATCAGTGTAATGGCCCAATTGTGGCTAACGACCAGACTGCTTATTCGGACATTGACAAATGTCAGATTTTAGCTTTACAGCTAGAGAGGCAGTTTTCTCCTAATCAGTCATCTTGTAATGTTTATGTTGGGAATCAGGTCAGAATGAAAGTTGAAGAATGGATAAGTGCTCCCACGGTACTCCATGCTGATGGATAAACTAATCCAATAGAAGTTACAGACATTATCTCCAAACTGAACCCCAAGAAGACTCCAGGCATAAACGAAGTTACTACCTTAATGATGAGGAATCTACTGCGCAGTAGGATTACAAGACTTACTAGTATTTTTAATATCTGTATCACACTATGGTAATTCCCGGAGTGCTGGAAGTATGCAAAAAAAACCGAAGCCTGAGAAAGGTCGTCACTAAGGCGGAGAACCACAGACCCATAAGGTTACTTTCAAATATTGGTAAGATCTTTGAACGGATAATTTTACGGAAATTCCAGCCTTATTTACAGTTTTTCCCGGGAGATCAGTACGGATTTAGGAGCGAACTATCCACATCTAAACAGCTTATCAGGGTTGTGGAGTTTATTGGCTCTGCTCTGCATCATAAGAGTCGTACTGCATTGCTCATGTTGGACGTGGCAAAGCATTTGACCGCGTCCGGCATGAGGGCTTAATATATAAATTAATCATGATGAATCTGCCTAGAAAGCTGATTCTACTTACCCGATCGTATATTACAAATCGCTACTTTACTACGTGCAAACAAAATCATTCTAACTACAAGACAATCTCTGAGGAAGTCTCTCAGGGGTATTGTCTTGGACCTGTCCTCTATCTCTTCTATGCGGCGGATTTTCGCAGCAAAATCTCAATAGAAGTACATTGCTGGATTGCTACGCGGATGATACCGCGGTAGCAGTCAGATCTATTCAACCAAACAGAGCAATCTCTGTTACGCAAGACATCATTACAATAGACGACGGACGCTCCAAGTGGAAGATTTCCATCAATACGACTAAATCTCAGCTACTTCTAATTAGGAGGAAGAAAATCCTGGTCACGGCTCAACCACTTTATCTATTTAACCAAACGGTCCCGTTGGTAAGTAAGGCCAAATATCTAGTTTTTTTTTAAATCAACGACTCTCCGTTAACTACACAGCAAAGAAGACTAAAGGTGTTGTAGAACAATTACAAGTACTGCTCGGATGCAGCTCATATTTAGATCTTAGACGGAAAAGATAGATCTATATTTCCATTTTACGTCCAATTATGTGCTACGCATACCCTGTCTGAGCGTTTGCTACTAATTCGGATCTCAACAAATTACAGGTGACACGAAACAAAATTTTACTCACCAGTACAGGCTCACGTTTTTATATTAGATATGAATTCTGTTCGATAACTTAAAAAGTTTGATTCTGCTGAACATCGCGATCGAGCGCTTGCCATACTGATGAAGCACGACATTCAGTTTAGCACATTCCGTGCTAAGAAAGACACTCCACTTAAAGTTGTTGTTCGAGGTCTTACTGAAGATTCCTCCCCTGATGAAATCGAGAGTGAACTATGCAAAGAAGGTTTCCCGATAATTAAAGTGTCTCAATTTACGCGGAAAAAGGACGGAGATGAAATTAAACTTCCCGTTTTCTTTGTCTCTCTTCAGAGAACTGATATTGGACGAAGTATCTACCATAAAAAGAAACTACTAGACCTCAAGGTGTCTTTTAGAAAATTTAAAAGTAACAGGAACACAATGATGTGTTACCGATGTCAACGTTACGGACATGGGCAGTTATTCTGCAACAACCAGCCTCGATGTTTGAAATGTGGTAAGGGTCACCTTACATACACGTGTAATTTGAAAAAAGAAGAAAAACCTACCTGTGTCAATTGTAAATTGGACCATGTAGCGTCTGCAAAAACTTGCGAATTTCGACCCACGATTCGGAAGAAAATGCCGTTAAAGAAGAGTACTCGGTCGACTGTTTTTAATTTATCTGACAAGCCCCCGTCGAAAGAGCCGATAACTACTGATAAATTTCCTACTGGACGGAAATCCTACTCTGATGCTGCCTCTTGCCGCGCAAATGATTTCAATCCAGATGAAAATCTCATGAAGATTATCCGCAAATTCATGGCATTTGTGGAAAAATGCAAAAAGCTGCAATCTCCCCAAGAAAAAGTTCTACTTGCTCTGGGAATTGTAGAAGAAATGATCAAGATGGACTTTTAAATTGCTCACCCTTCTGCACTATGATTCACTAAAAATTTTCCTTTTAGTTACTTCTGTTTCCGATAGATGGTGCCACCTCACGGACCTCTCTTTTGGTTTTGCATCTACTGTATTTGTCATGATTTTCTGCTTGTTTTGGGCCCCTATGCGACCTGTCGCCTCTGGAACTTCTTCTTTTTTACCATCTCAATCCTCCTTTTCATCTATTAGGACTTCTCACTGTCATGTGCCCTTCGGCAAAGTATTCAGGAGCCGATAACGCTGCATCGACTAGCAGCACTTCGGCCATATCTATATGGACTGGACTGGACTGGACTTAAAAATACTCTGCTGAGAGCAGGCGAGGGGTGTGCATCGTGCTGAGGATTAACTGCCATTTCTGGTTTTCGCCGTGAATAGCGGG
>KK118334.1:344732-363506 GCA_000611955.2 Stegodyphus mimosarum | reverse complement strand
TTTTATCCGTTTCTATTTTTCTTCGCTTTTCTCTTCGAAATCGTGTTCTTTATATATATAAGAAAAAAGTAAGTTTTTTTAAGTGTTCCATTTCCTGAAATATGTTCTGGAATATTCATGTTGGGATAAAATAAAAATCTGTAGACTGACGCTACTAAAACATGTTATTAAAAGATGTAAAAAAAGTTAACATTAGCTTAATAATCTAACAAAATGAAAGATTTTAACGTTAACTTATAAGGTATTTTTTCCATCTTTTCCACATGCCTTGGTGGTATAACTGGAAGCATATTCGAGGCGTGCAGGTTTCGAGTCCAGGTGAGAACAGTGCTCATTTTTTACCTCTCCTATTTTTTTTAAACAATAATTACAAAAGTGGTGCCCAAACTGAAAGGTGGTGGACGATAATTCGTCATTACCAGGATTTGGCGACTGGGTTCCCTAATCCCCAGTCTCCGTTTAAAAGGGGGAGTATATAAGATATTTTCTAGCTACTTTCTGCAGGCCTTGGTGGTGTAATTTGAAACATACTCGACGAGTCTTCCAGAGATCTAGGGTTCGATTCCCGGCGAGGCATTTTTCATCTCTTCTGCATTAAAAAAAAACCTTGATGACTCTATAAATTTAAAACAATTGTGGGGTTGTACTTATTTAATTCAGTGTTAAATCCTTGAAACCCGACAAACACTAATAAGGGAATAATCTCTTAAGTGTGTGAACAGAGACGTAAGACTTAATAAGGGTTAAATACCCTTTATTTCTCAAAATAAATATGATACAATCAGTTCCTAACTCGAAATGTACAGCAAAGCCTCCGCCTGGGCTTGAACTTGAACTTGAATTAATATGAAATTAAGCATAACTGAAGCTAACTGAAAGTCATAGCCGAAGCTATCAAGATTCTAAGTAGTTGGCTCCTAAATATTAATTAAGTCGGCGAAGCCAAACAAGAAAAAACTTATTTAAAAAAAGTACGGCCGAGCGTAGCAATAGCTTAGAGAGACGTAGCCAAAAGGCAAAACGCGCGCTAGTCAGGAACTCAGGCTCTCTAACGAAGTCGGTGAAACATCGACTTAAATACTACTCCTTACTCATCTGCATTAACCCCGTTTCTGAAAATGCATTCTGGTAGGAAATTGTAAGCTGAAGCTAGAAAAGACAGGAAAGATGCATAAACTTAAAATAACTGTCATTAAAATTAGAATAATCTTATTAAAATGAATTTGAAAGCTTTTATATTACGCTCAAGGGGGCATTTTTTCATTTACATTCATATACACGTTTCAAGAGCATTTGAGCAAATGTTCCTTTGGCTAAAAATATTTAAAAACAGCCTAACTTTAGAATTTCCGAAAGGCAGTTCCGAGCGCTGGAGATGAAAATGTTTTTCCTTACAGTGTTGCCATTCATCGCTATGAAATCGTTGAATTTACTAATCATAAACTCGTTAAAGTGTTACAAAATATGAAATACACAATAAAACAAATTCGAAATTCAAATTTCGGGCTTCTAGGTATCCATATTAAGGTGGATCTCAAATCTTTCAACTCAAAATACCGTTTTGAGATTATATCCCTTCTGAGCTAATGCTCTTTCGGGCTAATAAAGCAATTTATTAAGGATATTAAATACTATTAAGGATAGTACTAATTAAAACAAATTTAACATTTATGAAATTTTATTAGAAAAGTGCAAGCAATTTTGATCGTAAGTAGGAAAATTAGTATGAAATTTTTGGATTTTAATGAGCTTATTAAATTAAATTATTTAAGCCACTTACAAAAAACATGTTTCATATTGTCTGGTATTGTAATACTTTAGCAAGAACGTTCAGCATATTTAACGAGAGAATTCCAAAAACGTTGAAGAATACATAAATATTGAAGCCAGACGAGACTAAAAACTAATTTACAGAGTATCTATCTTACCAGTAACATTAAAGTACACTTCTCAGGAACACTTCGCAATGAAAAATTTTGTTTCTTGGAAGCATCTATTATTTCTTTAATATCTTCAATTTATCTTTTCTAATAATATAAAATAGTAATTAAAAAAACCACTGGTTGTTTTTCTTTCCAATCCTAATTTTTATTTAGATTATATTTTGACACCATCTGTATATATGTGTTATGTAATCACATATGCATATATTAAGAATTGGCGCAAATTCAAGCCGAATAATCCAGAAATTCGTGAATTAAGTAGAATGCAAAAAATTTGATTTCAGTTTATCTTTTCTAAAAAGTATAAAATATGAAACCAAAAAAGTTGTTAGCTTTTCTTCTTTTAACTTAAAATTACATTTATATTACATATTTTTCACCACTTAATTTATGCCGTCTGTATATTTTTGTTAGATAATCAAATATACTTACGTTTTGAGGTTGGATTCAAATTCAAACTAAATTCTCTAAAAATCGGGAGTTAATTAGAATGTATAAAATATGCATTTTTAGAAAACAAGGGTACATGAAATTCTTCTTTGTTTCTGTGATGTAATGGATAATGCACCGGTCCGATAATTCAAAATTCTCTCGTTCATTCCGGTCCACCGTATAGGTTACTTTCTTGCGAAGATAATTCGCTTAAAAGCAGTGGTCTCAAACTGTATTCAGGCCGAATGCACGATCTAAAAGTAGCAGACATAATTTTTTTAATTTAATTTTATTAACAAAAGGAAATTTTTTTACAAACCATTAACTAAATTTTAAATTTTACTTAGTAAATATTTATAAAAAATTACATAAACAGTAGTAATTATAATAACGCAAAAGACAAATGGAAATTTATAATTATTTTTTTTTATTTTTCTGTCTTGCTAGGATGATGGGAAAATCCCAAGAACTTGTTGAAGGTACAGCAACGTCATTTCCTTGCATGCGTTTAGGAGTTTTCCTACGTTAACTTGTTTAGCACTCGGCAGACGTTTTGGATGTTGCTTGACTGGTGGATGATCTCCGGCATCAATTCTGTGCTGATCCAAATCTGTTCGACATACGTCAGAAGATGAGCGGAATAAAACACTTTGAAATTCTTGAACGATACTTCCAACAGCACTCCTCTCTGCATAGCTTAGTTATGCGTTCTCAATAACTCAGATATTAGAGTCCGCGAAGACATAGAGATTGGTGGACTATTCACATCGCTGTTCTTGGGTCA
Source organism: Stegodyphus mimosarum (assembly GCA_000611955.2). Lineage (NCBI taxonomy): Eukaryota > Metazoa > Arthropoda > Arachnida > Araneae > Eresidae > Stegodyphus > Stegodyphus mimosarum. The sequence goes on along the minus strand of KK118334.1, from coordinate 360,347 downwards.
TTTAACGTAAGCCACTGGAGTACATGCTGCAACCACTTCGCTCCTTCTGATGATCTTCGCTTTATTAATGACCTTGGCAACTCTCACCGGAATGACAGTTCTCTATATTTAATCTCAACTTTAATGGAGTTGATGGCTCTTTCTATCTTTTCTTGGAATGCAGCAAAGGAAGTCACCAGCTGTCTTAATTTCTTATCCATCGCTCTTGTCAGTCTATTTCTGACACCAACGTGTTGCGCGCGTGCGGTTCAAAAGAGCTTCAATACACACAACCGATGATAGCTAAATAAAATTTATTTTACCAAAAGAAACACTTAACAGTTCTGAAAGTTCCCATTAAAGTATACGTACAGCTGTTCTCAGTATCACAGAGTACAATCAGTAGTTACATTAAAACTACAGAGAATGCTAAGTGTAACCCATCTGTAAATGTAACCCAGTGCTAAATGTAACCCAGTGCATCTGAAAAGCGAAGCTTGCACGAAGATCTCAATACTCCGCATTAGCTCTGAACTAACAACCGAGAAACTGATCCTTCCTCCGCTCTTATCTAGTTTTACCCCGCCCGACGAGAAATCTGTAGCACCTTCCATTTCTCGAAATTAATGGAAGACATATAAAGTTACAGATAGGAGCTGTATATGATTACATTTACTCATAGGGACCAATTACAGCTATTCAGTAACAATATCAGTTATATTTATAACGTCGCCAAAACATTTGCCAGCTTGGCGATTATATGCCAATTTGGGGAGATAGCCATTAACTCAAAGTTTAAGAGTCTAGCTCCTGTATTCTTATTCCTCCGTCCGAGCTTCGTCTCTTTCAAATATTTTATGATATTTTATACAGAAAAATATTACAATTTCACTAAAATTTTTTACATTTATATAAAATTCTTAACATTATATACAAAATTGTTAACAATATGTTAATATTATGAGTAGATTATCGATATGCTAACTATATCTCTACTGCTAACTAAAAAACAGTGGAAGGTATTCAATTTTTATCTATTATTCTTTAGATTCTTATTCAGGGTTTATAAAGCCGGAAGATGATGAGTACATCAGGTTTGGAGTAAAAATGCAGATTTTTAGCTCATCACATTTTGTTCCCTCATTTTTTCCTTTAACCTTTATTCTTGCTATTGCGATGTAAAATTATTTTAATAAAAGTTAATGTTTATCTTTGCAAGAATTAATTTGATTTCTTATTAATAAACAGTCAAACAAAATTTTATGTTTTGAATACAGGAGTTAAATACGTTCAGAAAGTCTGTAGACAATACAGTCAGATCAACTGTATCTGAAATGTAAAAAAATATGATATAACCTCTTTAAAAAAGTAAAATTTAATCAGAACATGTACATTTGCTTCATCTCTTCTAGATTTACGTGAATTGGTTGAATGCCTCTTACGGATCTTTCGTACATTTGCTATCGCGTCTTTGGGTTTGAAAGTGTTGATCCCATACAGCCAGGACTTTGGAAAAGTAGGATAAGGGTGGAAGATAACTGATATATAAGATGGTTGTGGCATGGTAGGGATCTATCTCTGATCAATTAAGTGCAAGTTTTTTTCCTTCTTTTTTATCTAATGCCGTTTACTGAAAGGATATTGCACCAAACAGTCGAAAGATATTTTATTTTCTCTTGCACTACAAGGCGAGAAACATTGTCCTGTATGATGTATTTTAGTATTTTCTGCTGTAGAAAATATGCTCATTATTCTAATAACCAAATTCAAATGTCATAAGTTAAATTATCATTATCATGTGACATGAGTTTTCCTCCAGTCGTTTTGAATAGGTGATTAGATATATATATATATATATAAGAAATTCATCGAAGAATACAAATTTTCCTCATGGTAGCAAAAAAAAATTCTTATGTTAGAGTTGTCTTGCAATTGATTTAATTCAAGATTCAATGCAAGTAAGAGTTATTATATTAGTAGAAATATTACTACTCTACTACCAATTTGTTTTTACAAGTGCTTACTTAACGGTTATATCATACAGGGCTACATTTTTGCGTGAGTTATAATTTTTACTAAAGTGAGCTTGTATACACAAACAAAATAAAACTCAATAACCATTTGTTTGTCGACCCAAACTGGCTTGCAGCTAACATTGTACTACACAACACAAAAACGTTTGACTAACTTATGGAGGATAATGTTAGCAAATTTAGATCTCTTAGTATTACAACTACCAAGATTAAGTTTCTAGCAAATACTACACCTGGTTGTTCCTACAAGTTAATCATTTAAAGTCATTTATCCTATTCAAATGGCTAATGAGAACACTAAGGTCTCCGACGGGCTCCGACAATTACAAGCTGGCGCTGGAACCTCTGAAGTAACACGATGGGAGTTTATTTCACTATACATAAATTGCAGTTAACCTACATAGCGCCTCCCAACGGAACAGTGGTTAGCGTAGCTGAATGCCGTGCCGAAGGGCTCGGGTTCGAATTCCGGAGAAGGCATGGATTTTTGCAAATGTATAGTGTCCGTGCGGCATAGGGGCATTCTAAATATGTGGTGAGCCGAAAGTCCTCTCGTGAGGTCGGTGGCAGTGGAAGAGGGGTGAGAAACCTTGGGACCGTCACCTCGGGTTACTCTCCATCAAAATCGGAGGCGTCACTGAGCTAAATCACACTGTCAGCTGTAAGGTGCTCAAGGCTGTTGCCAACGACAGGCATCACCTTGCGCTCCTTTTCACGAGGAAATTTCGTGGGCTTGGGTTGACTATAGGTTAGACGAGTGAGCATAAGTCAACAACAGCAACCTACGTAGCTTTCAAAGCCTCCTACTATGAATTTCCATTCTGAAGGAAAATATGAACAAAAAAGAAGAGAGGACGTTGTATAAATTAATTTAATTTTTTAAGGATAAAAACAGTTGTTGTAATATGATATGATTTTTCTTTTCCCTCAAAATATCCTTCGGAAAGCTACTGACCTTCTTATGTGCTTTGTCGAATATTTAAAACAATTATGTTAAATATTTGTCACGTAAGGACGTCTTATGTTCTAACCAGTACGGTGTTTGAGCTACTGTTTTAATAACCGAGTGCACCGTCTTCAAATTAAGGGACAAAACAATGGTATAAATATTATCTTTTTCTCTGACACACTATCCACGTGTTTAATAGGAGTACTAGATTTCTGAATTAATATGATATTTAATTTAATATAAACATATTTACTTTATTCCATTCAAAAATGCACTACCTTAAATAACTGGTACTTTTGTGTTTGTGACAGAAATGTAGTTGGTAGTCTCGAAGCAGTTTTACTTTTCTTTAAGAGTATGCTTTTATTCAAAATTGAATTCAATATGTCTGCTGCTTAGGACATAGATGCAAGTATATGCTTGCATATGAACGTGTTTGTATTCACGAAAGGCCATTCGTATGTGCGGCAAATCAGAAATTTTCAGAAAATAAAAATTCTATATATACCAAATCATTGCATCCTGAATAATTCAGTAGGGTACCGTTATATTACATTTACTCATGCTTCGCTTGATTATGTACGAGATATAGATGACACGTGTTAATAAATTACTTAACTGTGAAAATGCATTATTGCTTAACTATGGAACTACATTATACATTATTCACACAAATATACACAGGAGCCGAAGAATTCTTATAAAAACTCACTGAGTCGTAAGAAATAAAATATTGGTTTGTCAAGAATAAAATATTTATGCTATTTTCAAAAAGAAAACACGAGGCAAAGGAAAACTGATATTCGAGAACAAAATAAAAATAACAGTCACAAAGCTTTATATATTTTATATGGTTTGCTGAAAATCATGCCAAAAATTCAAATACGCTTTCAGTCTTGTTTCGCAAAACTGAATAAAAAATAACACACTTTTCAGTGGCGTAAGAAGCACGTTAATTTGCAGTCTTCATATTTTACTTTAAACAATGGTCTTAGAAGACATATTTAATAAGGTTAAGCAGAACATAATAAAAATAAAAATCCGAAATCTTTTGAGATTTTACATTACGCCCAAAGGGACTTCTTTAACGTTTTGTGTGTTACCTTTACTTATTAAATATCATATTCTTTGCATTTAACCACATAAAATTCAATTCAAAAGCAATGACACAAAATATTTAAAAACAACATGTCTTTAGAATTTCCGATGGACATTCTCTCGCTGGAGATAAAAATGTTTTTCCCGTACAGTGTCCCTTAATCATTGAGTTTGTTTACTAGAAATTTGTTAGTTTTACAAAATGTGAAATAGCTAATAAAACAAATTCGAAATTCAAAATTCTGGCTTCCAGGTTTCCATGTTCGGGTTACGTTATTCGAAATTGGATGGGTCTAGGTACCATTGCTTTCTCAAAATGTGAGAAATACACATATATTCATGCAGACTCTTCATTATTTGATTTCTTTAAATATAATGCAGGGCGATAATATTTGCTGGCAGCAATTGAAAAAGCGATTTGCCATTTATAGTGAAACGCGACAAAATGCCATTTTGAGACTAATAGCCTTCCTGGCTACCACCCCTTTGGGCTAACAAGAAGAAAATCATATGAATTCAATCTTTTCAATGATTTAATGATTAATTAGATACGAAAGATTAATTCTAAGACATTTAATTAGAATGTCTATAAATTTTAGCTGTCCATTAGATATCTTATACATCTCCCATCTTCTAGCCCGTGTATATCGTTTTCTCCTTGCAGTGCACCCGGGTAAAATTTTCGAAGATGAGAGGGTTAATCTGACCTATGGCCATTTCTGAAAATGCTTAAGAAGTAAGTGCCCAGTTGTTTGAAGAAAACTGAATACTGAAATTTTCAGTAAAAGACCTTATAATACTGATTTAATATTAGTTCATATGTGTTAAAAGTAGCATTAGAAGTAATTAAGTCTTTAAATTGCACTTCATTATATTCTCGTTCAAACTCTACTATGTTAAACTAACTTTCACAGCTTATTCTTAGTACCTAATAGTTACTCTCAGATGTTATGTCCAGTGATTAGTGAATCATAGCCATTGATGTTGCTTAACTCTGTATACACAAGGTAAGACTTAAAGCTAAAATCTAACATAAATTTTATGACTATGAGTCACGAATTGCGAGCAGCGAAGCTGTAATGGAAAAAAAAGTAGATTTGCAGACTTATCTTCAGCTTACAACAATAACTGCTTGCAGATATGTTAAAACTGAAATGCTACTCTTAAAACTATAATGTTAAATTACAGCAACAAATCCTACGTAAATCTGCAAATATTTTGGTTCAGAACGGAAAATTAGCTACTTCTCGATGCTTTACAAACTCCGTCAAACCTTTGGCAACTCTAACTCATTGCTCTGTGAGAGGCCTCCAGAACATAAAGAAATCCCCCAACAAGTTCCAATAATCTCTGAGATAACTGTCTAGTTCTAGCTATAATGCTTGTCTCACCAATTCCATACACTACTGGTTTGCTCTCCGCCCAGACGGTATAGTGGTTAGGGGAGCCTACTGCGGCACCGAAAGGCCCGTTTTTGAATCCCGGAGAATTCATGGATGTTTGTAAATGTATTGTGTCTTCGCGGCATGGGGAACTCTAAATGTATGGTGAGCCGAAAGTCATCTCTTTCATCTCTTGTGGTTTGGTGGTAGGGAAGAGGGGTGGAAGATTCATGGACCCCTTTTCCCTAGGGTGCTCTTCTTCAAAACTTGGGTGGAAGTAGAAATCCAACCTCCTTGACGTTCTGCCAACCATTCTTCCATGAAAACATAGACAAGACAACAATAACAACTAGTTTGAGCAAGCATTTATATGACAACAGAAGCATAGAATATGAATTAGTTAGCATAGTTAGTTACCATAGCTGTTAGTAAAACTTGAATCATAAATGTCTTTTAGGTACTAGAAGCTCTAAATTCAAGTTAGGAGTTTGTTTAAGTAATTTGTGTACACTGATTTCTGATTTCAAGAACAGTTTTAATGTTACAAGTGGTGAGATAATTATTTAATTCCAAGTATGCATGTTAAAAACGTAATACGCTAATATATGATTTTAATTTGGTGTTAAATAAATGGAAAATATTATAAATGGAAATCGATTTTTTCTACGGTTCGAAATCTTACAACAATTTGGAACATAGTATTAAGTTATTTATGTCATAATATGTGTTTTCATTGCAAAGAATTATAATAAAAATTCAAGTTACTTGAGTAACTGTAACCAAAGCCCTGGTGGATATTAAAAAACTATGACAGGTTTCAGATTTTAACGGCGCCCAAAAGGGTTTGTTAAGGCTTTTTTACTCTCTGGCTGAGCTAGAAGTCTACCAGTTTGCTGTTGCACCTACTCCCTTAAACCCAGTTTTTTGGTCTTTTTGGCTTTATTATTAAACAACGTTTCTTTCGCAATTATGCCGTATGCCATTCAACAGCAATGTCACAAAAAGTTTAAAACCAGAATAAATGCATATATTTATAATTCCCGTTGCAGTGTTAAGTGCTGGCATATATTTTTTTTGGTCTTTTCACAGTTGACTAGATCAACGTTCAGTTTTCTTGGTAACATGTCTCACGAATTCTTTTTTGTCTTTTTATTTTTAACGTTTTCTGTGATAACTTTTATTCAGTATCCCGTTCTACGCACTTGCGCACATAAAATTCAGTTCAAAGCAAAATCACAAAATATTTAAAAAACATCGTATCTTTAGAATTTCCGATAGGCAGTTTTGTACAAGGAGGTTAGAATAAGTGCAGTATGTCTTCTTCGTATGTCCCGTGCCATGAAAATGAAACCATGAAACATCACGGTATGATGCCACGACTTATAATGTTCGCTGACGTAAGCGAACTTCTGTTTGGTTTTGTTTAAATTCTAATCGATGTTGTGTACGTGTTAGCAATATATCATTGAACTTTTATAAGACTCCCGTTCTAATTTAAATACTTAGCATAAAGGATTTTCTACCTAGTATACACTGGAGAAATAAATTAAGAGAATTTGCATATTTTATCGAATTGCATGAAAAGAACTGAACTGAAGGAAAAACCGTTGCTTCCAGATAAAAATGTAAATCTTGTACGGCAAATACGTAAGCGCACACGTGTGTGTAGGCGAAGCCAGTAGAAAAACAGGCTTGATGAGCGCCTGGAGGGTAAGAGGAATTGCGTTTACTAGCACACCTCAGCGAATTTCTTGGTGTTATCTTGCAGTAATCGGTTAAATTCACATCGGAACAGTAAAATGAGTAACCATCAACGTTTAGATGATGGAATGAGGTGGCGAATTGTGGGGAGGCTAGAGGCAGGCCAATCACAAGTCCGGATATGCAGAGAGTTTAATTTAACGCCCTGCGTCGTTTGTCGTGTATAACCTTTGGAAACAGTTCCAGGATACTGAATCCATCGAGAGAAAACTTGGGCAAGGTAGTCCAAGAGCCACGACGGCCAGAGAAGTTCGTTATTTGTCTAATTTAGCGAGGCGTAACAGAGGAGCTACAGCTTGTCAGCTCTCTCGTGACCTGTATGCAGCCACAGGAACCCGTGTAACAAGGGTGACTGTTTCCAAAAGACTGAATGAGGGAGGGTTGTTTGCGTCCTGCTGACGTCTACGGACAGGAGAGTCTGATTAGCATGGTGTAGGCAGCATAGTGATTGGAGGACGGATCAACGGAAGACCGTTCTTTTCACTGACGAGTCCCGTTTTAGCCTAAGCACCGATTCTCGCCTTACGTTCATATGGAGAGAGCCAGGGACCTACTACCTACTCTCGAATGTCGGCGAAATCAACAATTATGGGGATGGCTGTTAAATGGTCTGAGCAGGCATCATGTTGGATGGTCGCCCACCTCTCCACGTCTTTGACAGATACTTTGTGACTGGTGTGAGGTATAGTGATGAGGTCTTAGAGCCCTATGTTCGCCTTTTCCGGGCTGCAGAGGGTCCCGTGTTCATCTTACAGGACGATAACTCAAGGCCACATAGAGCTGTTCTGGTCGATGAATTTCTCGAGAGTGAGGATTTTAGCCGGATGGATTGGCCAGTCAGGTGTCCAGACCTCAAACCTATAGAGCATGTCTGGAACGCTCTGGGAAGGGCGACTGCAACTCACAACACCCCTCCGAGAGCCATCTTGGAACTGGAAACAGCGTTGTTAAATGAGTGGGACCAATTGGCACAGGCACTGATAAACTGCCTTATTCCATTATGACATCACGCTGCGAGGCCTGTATGGCTCTAAGAGGGTACCATAGCCCCTGCTAACCCATTTCTTTTGTGTCTTCTACAACTGCTGTTTCAGACCTTCAGACTCCTATGAGTGTTACATACGAACATGTGTGTCTATTATAACTGTTGAATGTTTAGTTTGTTTATAATATATCAACCTGTGTTCACACCAAATTTTATTAAAATCTATCCACTAGTTTTGGAGATAGTAGATCAAATGTGAAAAATTTATTTCACCAATGTATAAAAAAATCTCAAGAATTGCATATAACTGTTTCAATGAATTATATGAAAATGTGTAAATGGTAGTAAGTATAACACAAATGTATACATGTTATAATCTGGAAGATCAGTGGAAGTTTCCATAACAATTTATGTAATTTATGTGTAAAGACACTTTTCGGAGCTTGCGGACATTGATTTTTGCTCTCAAAGTCAGTGTACGTTTCTTTAATGATATGTTCTATTGTCTATGTCGGCCATGGTAAGTCGTGATGTCATGCTGTTGGCATTTTCTTGGCTTCACTTTTGTGACATCAGGCTTACTTCATCTATTCTAACCTCCTTAGTCTCTCATGCTAAAGATTAAAAATGTTTTATTTCTTTGTTGTTGTTCTTGTGTCTTATCTCACTTGTCTGATAGTAACATCAGAATAAGCCCACTATATTCATCTTAGAAAGGAGTGCCAGATTGTGCCTGTCGTTGGCAAGAACCTTGAGCACCATACCACAGCGTAATTAATTTCTGATTGCAGAAATCTTAATTAAATCCTGATTAGGTTTTCATTAAATGAAATTCTTTTTTTATCGTAAAATAGAATTATAAACTACATAGGTTCAATATAAAACAGAATAAAACATAATGTTTTATTGATGTAAAATACTATCAAAATATAATTATAGCATTAATTTTTAATTTTACATTTTTTAATAAAATTATGATTTTACTGAAAAGTAAACTATTAAAAATTATTTAATTGTAACTTGTTATGGATAAGTGGAGATTTATGGAGTAAATAAACAGCAGTAAGCTTACTTACAATATACAAATATTTTTTCGTTGATATTTATGGACTACATTGATTTCCAAACATTAAGGAAAAATCACAAAATAGTGGTAACTCGTTGATAAACAAGCCAATCCGTATAACATTTGAATATGTTGTCTAAGAATTGCTGAGTAAAACTTCAGTATCCAAATTAGTGGTGTTGCAATCCAAATACGTTATCTGCAAGGAGCATAAAAATGCATGTTTTAGAGCAAGCCTGCAAATTTTGCTGTGATATTGAGATAAAAAATTTGGATGGCCAATTCGTAACAATGACCTCGAGGTATCATTTGCCCAAAGAACTGCAATGGAGAACCATTGGGAGACTAGAGGCAAAACAAAAGTCAGAAGACAGAAGTGGCCAGACGGCTAAATGTGAGTCCTTCTGTCGTTCACAGACATTGGCAACAATTTCTAACCACAGATTCAGCATCGATGAGGTTCAATCAAGGGCGACCAACACTACAACGAGTGTTGGTGATCCATATTTGTTGTTATGGGCACGAAGGAATAGAATCTAAACTCCGACTCAGTTCCTCGCTTGCTGCAGCCACGGGAATGTTGGTGTCCACGTCAACTTGTCGTAGAAGGCTTCTTAGAAGGAGATCTGTACGCGAGGCGAGCAGTCGTTTGCGTGCCACTCATGTCACATCTGTTTAGTTTCCAAAGTGACAGTAATCATTATTTGATTAGGCAACATCCTGAAACTCGTTATCATCTATCAAACATCCGTCATGCATTAGAAGGACGCAGTATCTAAGTCTGGGGTGGCATCTCATTGGGTGGACCCACAGACCTCCACGTCTTTCTTCGTGAAACCATCAACCCTCAGCTTGAAGGGATGAAACCTTGATGCTTATGTGCGGCCATATGCTGGGGGCAATAGGTGACAATTTATTGCTAGAGGACGAAAACGTGAGACTGCACAGGGTTCGCATCGCGGATGATTACCTTCAATAGCAAACAATTCAGCGCATGCAGTATCCAGCTCAATCATCGGACCTGAATGTTACTGAATATGTTTGGGATACTTTAGGAGGACGTATAGCTGCTCTCAGTTTTCCTCTTCAGACCGTTGCCATGCTTGTAACTGCTTTGTAAATAAATGACTGTCACTTCCTACGGAGCTGAAAGATTGCATAATTGACAGCATCGCACATCGGTGCATATGCTGTATTGCTTCTTGGGTAGATTATACTCCGTATTGAAGGTAATTTTTTCTATCAAACTGACACATCCGATTTGTTCATTTTATACATATGTTAATTTCTACAACACCATAGTTGTGTGGTAATTAATTTTCATATAATTTTATACCTTACTATGTGTTGTATACTGAAGGTCAGTTTCATTAAATTCTACACGTAACATTTTGAGAATCTTCAATTTTGTGATTTTCCTCAATTAGTCTTAACCAATGTATAAGTTTATCGATGATTAAACGCCAGTGCACTTGTTTCATGCATTTATCTAAATTGATTTAAAAAAATTTCTCCTTGTTCCTTAAGAAAAATTTATTGCGATGTATTATTTTTTATTACTTAAATCAAACAAATTATGAAAAACTTTTTTATGAAATTATAAAAAACAAACAAATTATAGTGCCAAGCTTAACTTTACAAAGAACGAATAATTTAGAATAAGTTCTCTGGATACCTGGAATTCGGAGTTTTACTTAAATAAAATAAAAGATACGCATCCTTAGGAGGTTAAGCATTCTTTAATTCTCGGCTTTTAAAAATGTAAATGAGAAACGCATTTTACCATACTTTAATGGAAAACTCAAAAAATAAATTTTATTTTATGACTCCTTCACATGCATAGCTTTTCTTGTTTTACATATATAAATAATCACTCTACTAAAATATGCGAAGCTTTTCCTTTTGATTACAACAACTATTAAGGAAAAGAAAAACATAGAATTTTCATTTCTTTGAATAAGGGCTAATAAAAGAATTGGATACTTAGCATTGAAAATTTGTAAAAGAATTAACAATTGCAAGTATTTGAGTATAATCTTCTCCTAATAAAATTCTTCTTGTATAGTCTTAATACAGTTTTTAGCAGAATTCCTATGAGCTCTAAATTATATTAATTAAAACATTTTCTAAATTTATGCTATTTTTCTCCCCAAGACGTTTTTATATCTGAGATTTAGAAAGTAATATTACAAACGGTTAAATTGTGTTTTCTAATAAGCAAATCTTAGATTTTAAATGTGCAGACTTAAAAGATTAAAATGCAAGATAAGACGATTTCTCATTTCCCATAAATATACCAATGAAAAGGTGCATCTAATGAGATATGGCTTAGGAATTACCAGGGCGATTTCTTTGATAATAAGAATGATAGCAGCATAAACATGAAAATATTTTATAGTTTCTTACGTTTGCGAAAAACTCTGGTGCAAAATAAAACCTAAAAAACAAAGTAAATGTAAACGATGAATTATTCTCTACAAGAAAGTCTTGCCAGCATTTTCTTCAGTGTTCATAAAGTAATATTCACAAAAATGTTCATTATATGAATTTATGCATTCGGTTTAAGTTCAAAAGTAAGTGGATATTTATTTTAGTATGTAATCAAATTTGTTAATAAATAATGAAAAGAAATATAGCTGTGGTTGATAATTGCTTCTTATGCTGAGAAGAATTCTGAAATTTAGAACTTTTATGCGCAAAAAAAGTGCGTAAAAGTTTCAAGATTTGTTTCTGCACTTTGTTTTGTATAATGGAGTTCATGAACAACCACTTTGGAGCAGGAGATAAGTATTCGTCTTTTCTTCTTACTTATAGCCCTTATTTAAGTTTAAAATTTCCATAAAATTTATGGGTTGGAAGTTAGGTTAGTTAATCATATACTGTTCGCGAAAACTAAAGAACTAGCTGTTTAAAAAATTGCTTCATCGCAGAAGACTTTATATGCTGGGTACCTGAATAAGGGTACGAAATCCTCGGCTTCCTTTCCTTAGCCCACTCGTTGTCCAAATACCTTTCAGCTTAAGAAGATAGGTTCTTATACTTCATCTAAATCAAAAAAACTTCCTTCTATTGATGACTTTCTAAAACGTCTCGTATTCCTGTTATACAGGAAAAATCAGAAAACCTAAAGGAATCTGCTTGTTTAACCACATGCTCAGAACCAGTGTTTAGTGTTTTATCTACTATAGTAAGGTTTGTAAACGAATGCATCTAGTTCTAGTCACAGTCTTTTGGATATCTCTGATGATAATATGACATTTTATTCCCTTTCTGCTCAAAAATGCAGTAGTGATCCAAGGGTTATGTACACACTTATGACATTCTCATAACTTTTTAAAGTTCTAATAATGTAAAATTGATATATAGATCTTGCAAAGTCATCTACAATGTCTCCTTTGTTCAACAGTGGCAGCAAACTACATTTTACTTCGATGATGTCAAATTAAAAACAGAAATACTTCGAACTCAGTTTTGAATACTCGAAAGTGACACATAAATAATATAAAACCTAACTGTGGTAAACGCTTCAAAAATGCTAATTAATAATCAACTGCTATTCAAATGAGTTAATCAAGTAATTAAGAACGATTTACAGGTAACAGCTGCTGCTCAAAGCAATGTATGATTTATCAAGCAGCAGATTACTACCAAAGCAGATCGAAATCCATTAATAATTTTCGATTTCAAAAATCTGAGACTGATTATTCTTTCGGCCTGCTGATACAAACGACCATACTTTCATTAGTGAAAAAAATGTCTGATGTGGACACCACATGACTTCCTTGTACAGAACATTAAATTATACGCATTTTTTTGCTGCATTTCATTTAAACTTATTTCCTCGAATTTCATTAGATATATTTCTCATTCAACTAATTCAGTTCTCATTTCGTAGCAAGGCAAAAATACATAAACCTCAGAGTATCTTTATTAAAAGTTGAAAAATATAGAAAAATATAAAACAAAAAATAGAGCTAAGTTTTTTAAAACATTTATACAATAGAATTAGAGTTTCTACGCAAAAACAAGCAATTCGGCCAGGGGCAAGAAGTCAGATTTCTCGGTGCACAAAACTGAAGGTTTACTTTTGGTCACACTCGGCAAACGACACTGAAGGTGCAGAAACTGACTTAATTCACTATTCTGTTAAGTTTCAAATGTAAACAGATATAGCTGCTATGGTACAAAAATTAGCCTTATCTGCACTTAACAACATTTAATTTGTTGATAAGTCTACAAATATTGCATGCAGATTTTCTAAAGGCATAAAAATATTAACCGGAGGATAAGAGCAACATAGTTCAATCATTTTTAAAGCAAAAAATGCACAATTTACTAACATATAAGAATTAAAAAAACTGAGCTAACGAAGGCAAGTAACAGATTGGGTATATATATATATATATATATATATTTGTTGCGTCCAATTGCGACGAAAAAGCGAGGTGCACAACTACATGTTATAGCAGCCCTATATACAAAATTTCAACATTCTGAGATTACTCGTTTTTGAGTTATGTGAGATACATACATACATACGTACGTACTTACGTACGTACGCGCAGACGTCACGAAAAAAACTCTTCTGAATCCCCTTTGGATCCTTTTTGCAACCCATTTTAGGAAAAAGAGTCCTTTAGTCTGTCCTTACGTACAGATATCAAGCAAAAACATCGTTAAATTGCATTCGATAGCGGTCAAAATGGATACTATCATTGAAATAATGATGCCCGAAAATTTTCCCGATTTCAGTACTTCCTTTACTTCGTACAAGAAGGTTAAAAATGAAGAGCCAGAGTAAGTTATAAACGATATAAAACTGGAAATTAGTGCAGGCCTGTAACTAAAATGCGAAATTAGAAAAGAGCGGAGAAAATAATCTACTAACAAGAAGAATTTTCTAGTTATAAATTAAAGCAAAATTAGTTGCAAGTTAAAATCCAATTTAAGATACTGATATTTAAGAATCCCTGGTACCACAGATGTGTGTTACTAAAGAAACTTAATTTATTTGGATGTATTCATTCTTCGAATAAAATGAGGTCGTGAAATGAAATATAAACCCCCTTCCTCTAATTCTATACTTTTCCGTAAAGCTGATTTTGCTTTTTTAAATTTCTGATTTATTGCAAGAAATACGCCCTCTTGAAAGCAGATTTTACATTTATTACGAAGTAGTAAAGAATAATATATCTCATATTAATCCTTAAAAGCCCGGAAGTCCATTAAAAAGACAAGGCTGGCCCAATGTATGAAACTTCCTCGGCGCCAAATTGTCGACAGAAGTTGTGTTAGGTATGGACATACTGCAGCGCAGTTTACCCGATTTTCAATTCTCTACTGTAGTTTGTTCCTTTTAATTTCTTTCTTCAACGGCGTCTAGGTGTACAACTGCACCTTAAGCAAACTGATGGGGACCGTCTACATATTGTAAATTGATCCCGTGCCTCAAGGCAATGAAACGCTGTTATATTCTAAATATCGCACAGTTTATGTTAAATATGTACATAAAAAGGCTTTTTGTGACTGATTTTATATGTCTTACATGGTATGTTAACAGCACTTCAGTTTTACCCAAAAGTCTGTAATTTTCATTTGTGTGAACTCGCTGTGCTAATGCTGGTGAGAATAAAAAAAGTAACAAACAAATAAATAAAAATTAAGTACAAAATTCTATTTTAATGGAAGAATAAAAGCGCAGTAAATTTCTTTTATAGAGAAATGTTCCATTAAAGTTCTAGCTATATTTATGAGAACTAAAACATTTATATTTTTCAGAACTTGTTTTTCTAGATAACCGTTCATATCCAATTACTATACAGTGACTATCCATTAGACACGATTTCTAAATTTTTCTGACTGCCCAATGCTTATCGAGTAAAATTTAGATATAGTCTAACGTATAACTCATTGGTCGAATGTAAATTGCCTTCTAATATATGATATTTTATGTAATAATATCTATAAATTGTAACTGTACGTAGAATTGTACTTATTTTTAACAAGTGTACATTCAGATGATCTATTGATTCATGATTCCAGATTCATGATTACCTATTGAAAATACAGCATCATGAGTTCTGTGATTATTATTGTACGTCATTAATATCTCACTGTTTATGTTTTGTAATTTGTATATTGCTGCTGTAATATAAAACATAACTGTTTTAATTGGCATACTGTGTGGAACGAAATAGTATAAATCTTGATTAAAACTTATACTTAGTTGTAACTATATAGTAACTTATATTCTACTATTCATGTGTTTATTTTACTAGAAATTGGCTTATAATACATGATAGATAATACCATGAAAATCGTACACTGTAACTGCACTGATAATTTTACTCTTTAACAAGACA
>KK118334.1:281255-340429 GCA_000611955.2 Stegodyphus mimosarum | reverse complement strand
ACACACACACACACACACACACACGCACACACACACACACACACACACACACACACACACACAGACTCTTTGTTTTATTATATGTAGAGATCACGTACTACGTACTCAAACCATAAAATTCAGTTCAAAATCAATATCGCAATATCATTTTAAAATGAACATATCTTTAGAATTTCCGTAAGTCTCGTGCGCTGGAGATAAAAATGTTTTTTTTCCGTACAGTGTTGCCATTGCTCGCTTTGAAATCATTTAGTTTGTTAATCAGAAATTCGTTGAAATGTTACAAAACATAAAATCGATAATAAAGCAAATTTCAAATTCAAAATTAGGGCTTCCAGATGCCCATATTCGCAGTAGGATTACGTCATTCAAAATTCGATGGCTCTAGGTTTTATCCCAATGCGAGAAACATGCATATTTATGCAGATTTTTCATTTTTTAAAATTTAATGCAGAGCGATAACATTTAGTGGCAACAATTTGAAAAGTGAAACGGGCATTCAGAGTGAATCGATGCAAAATCGCAAAACGAAAGTAATAGTCCTTCGAGACTAAATCCCTTTGGACTAAAAATTAAAGAGCGCGCAGAAAATTGTTAAGGTCAACTCCACGCATTATCAGAAACACATTTAACACTTAGTTCTCAAATATGAAATAACTTCTCTGTACCCGTCAATCAGTAGAACTGCATGAAAACAAAGCAAACAGCCGCATTTCAAAATCCACTGTTAATTTCCTGTAAAAAATGGAACAAGAAACTTGCATCAAGTCATACCCTTCAGTCATATCCATACTAAATCTCCTGATGTATCATCCACAGATTTTTGCGTTTTTGGAGTTTTAAAAAGCAGATTGTCTATATATCGAGCTACGACCCTGCTTCGACTTTGGAAAGCTGTTCAAGAAAAATGGATAAAATATCTCTTCCATTACTAAAAAAAAGGTTTATTGTCTTAGAAATTATGGTGTAGAAAGACAGTGAAGAATAAGATTTATCAAATAGAACATTTACTAGACAAAAATTTTAGGTAAAATATTTCTCTAAATTCAATAGTTATTTTATGTAAATACAATACAAAGTTAATACTAATTAATATTTCTGTAAATACAACACAAAATCGTTTAAAAATGTACGAACAGTCTCTATTTATGTGCAAAGAGCGAAATATTTCTAGTATCCATAATTATACATACATATTGCTACGGATTTCTTATTTATTTGGCTATTTCTTTAGAATTTTAATTAAAATTGCTTTATTTTCCCGTGCAACGCAGACGATTTTGAAGAGAAAGCTACGTCGGAAAAATAAAAATAAAAGAGCGCTTGCATTTAATATTTAGTAAATAAATATCTCGTAATTACTGTTGTAAGTCTAGAAAAGTCGAGATTGTTCTAGTGATAATTAAAAAGCTTATAAAAGCCGAATTAAAACACCTCATCTCAGTTGTTGTTGTTCTAGTTGTAGCTGTTTAAAGCGAACTGCTGTTTGTTTACTTTATGCTGTAGCGATTTCGCTGTGAGATAGAATTAGTTTATCTGTTTTGAATTGAGTTTTGCTAAACGTTTGAGATAGTGCGAATATCTCTGAAGAAATATTTCAGCATTTTGATTTATTTCTTGTGGAAAGAATAAACTTTTGTTAACTTTTTAACGACTTGTGCATTCAATCCATAACGAACCCGTACGCACGCAACAATACGTACGAGTTCATAATAGACTGAATGCACCTAGACTGACAATAACTTGATAAAATTTATTTTACCAAAAGAAACCCTTCACAGTTCTGTAACTGTCCACAAAAATAGTCACACAGCTCACAGTACCACAGAATAAGTCAAAATCGTTACACTTCAAACTTCTAAGAAAATTAAACACAACGCTTTGTCAATCCAAAGAGGAAGTTTACACAGAGATATCTCGATACTCCGAACATACGCTGAACAAAACAAGTGAGAAATTGATGCTGTTTCTGGTCTTATATAGTTTCACCCGACTACCGAGATATTTCTAGTACTTTCCATTTGTCGAAATTACTCAGACATACATATCCAATGTTCCGGTTAAATTTTCTACTATCTCAACGAAACAAAAGGATTGCTGCCCAGGATATGCGTAATGCATTATTTAGATCATCCTGATTAATCTGTACATTAAAATCCAGCAGCTAGTGAATTCTCCAGAAGTAAAAGAAGCTATAGAAAGCCTCTCAGAACTTAGGCTCTACATGCTCACCTGTTAGAAGGAATCTAATAATATCTATACAAAATTACAATTTTAAAAAAAACGAAAATTTCTCTACAGCTGCTACGTGTATAATAATAGCAAATCATTAGAGGATTTTCAAAATCCAAATTTATGTTTTATTAGACCTAATATCGATTAGTTCCTGTAGTCGTATTATTATCTTATTTTTAAGTTAAAAATCCTACTAAGCCTCCTTAATATTTTACATTGGAAAAGCTACCTACCGCATGAGACAGGAAAGGCGAATACTGACCAAGCAGCAGATTCTTAATGAGGTCTGATTAAAGTGGCTGGAATGATAGGGAAAGTTCCATGTCAAAGTCCATCGTCATTCTTCTTAACCGTGATGCATCCAACTACAAAGAAAAGGAGAAGTATAAGATCAATGCGATAATATAACTAAAGATGTTACCATTAATTAGCCTGGCCAAAAGTTTCTTTTGAGAGGGCTTATGCTATCGAATTTTATGAAACTGTAGATCTGCTGTTGCTTCCACAACCTGTACTTTACTGCATGACATTAACTTGCAAAACATGAAGAAACTGACGAATGCATTTCTGCATTTTGTAGCTATACTTACATAATGAACAGCTATTAGAAATATTACGAGAAAGTAATAAAACTGATGTTAAAATCGACTTATTCTGATCTTATATTTAAGTAAAAATTACATGAAACTAGCAAGCAGCTGCAATAGCTCAGGTAAAAGTAATCTGATCAAGCGAAGAAGACTGATCTTGGTTTCCCACCGCAATTCGATGAACAATAATAATTCATAATAAGATGACTGAGTATGAACATGAATGTAATTGCGTTCGGAAATTGTCGCAAATATGTATAATTATTTTGCTTATTCATAAAAGCTTGATTTTTCCACTCACGTATTTTTACCAATTTATAAATTCTTTAAGGCTACAGTTTAAATTTATTTCTTCTTTTACTCTTTGATGCCATCAAAGCAGTTTCCAATATTATCGACTTCCATTCCATTTTATAGCAGTATTAAATGTTTAAAAGAAACTTCATTACTGCAGTTTTCTTTCTATCAAATTTCAGGAGTTCAAAGAAGCGACTTAATAGATTTTCTTCTTCGTTTGGCCACAAAATTCCGAACCATCAAGGAGTGAATTCTTTGGTGATTTAGCGAGTAATAGCTTAAAATCTTTATACCTCTGAAAAGTCATTTAGCTGAAACCCTTCCAGCAATATTAAATGAAAAGAAACTAAACTTCTACCTCAACTATATTCATGTTTCCTGCTCGGCCTCGTTAAATGTAATGCTACTAGGCTATCATTAACAAATCTGTGGTAATATTAAGAAACAGAAGAAAGAATACTAGTTAAAGATAATTTGTAAGCTCTACTTCTAACAGCAATTACCACGAAGTATAGATACTTAAATCGTAAAAGTATATTTTAAGACAGTCTGCTTCACAAAAATAGGAAATACTTCTGTCGAAATTAATATGGCAGAAAAAGAAAAGAGGGTATGTCCTTAGCCTCTCTTTTAAGTTTGGTTGTAACATTTTTGTATTTGCACGGAGGAACTCTCATTTGTAATTTTACTCTTCAGTTTCTACTTCCTAAATTTTCACCATTTTCTACTAATTTTTAATTATTTTACTTCATTAATTAGCTAATTTACTCTGTTTATTAATCCACGGGCTCTCGATTAGTGGGAAGGAGGAGTTTTACGTCTTTAGAAGGGATTATGTGATTTCAAATTGATGGACTCTATGAGGTTTATTTTTATCTGACACATTATATTAAAGTAATTTTGTAACTTATATCTCT
This sequence comes from Stegodyphus mimosarum, assembly GCA_000611955.2. Classification (NCBI taxonomy): domain Eukaryota; kingdom Metazoa; phylum Arthropoda; class Arachnida; order Araneae; family Eresidae; genus Stegodyphus; species Stegodyphus mimosarum. Next base: position 336,390 of record KK118334.1, on the reverse strand, counting down.
TTTCCCAGCCTTCATTAGGATGCAAATTAGATTGAGTTCAGTTAGAACCAATTCGTAATTTAGAGGAAGAAGTTGTGGAAATGCGTCAGAAAACAGTTTATTTCTAGACTTTTCCTCCTGTGTGCTGATATAACATTTTTTTTAAACTTGTTAACGCAAAAGATGAAAGTTGCCGTAAATGTAGCCAGATAAAGTAAACACTAAAGTTATTTGTTCTGATACACTTATTTAAGTATTTGTAAGCTTTGTAAGTAGAGCTTTCCAGTTTATCTAAATTGTTTACTTCTATTCTGTTGTAATATTTACGAAAATCAGGACTGCTAAGTTAAGGGCATGCAAACCTTTCTTTCTGGACTAAAATACAAAGAAAATGCCATTTGCAATCAAAATCATCAAAAAATATATTTACTCTTATCATCTCACACAATTCGTCTGGAATTCGCTTCACAAGGCGAACACTTGCAAACAGGGTTAAATAGAACGTCTACTTCATTCTTTTGTGTGGCTTCTCGTCGACGCGATCCTCGTAGTGGGAGTTAACGGGAATTACTCTGACGTCACTATGCTGCATCTGCTCTGACCTCGCCTGTTTAAAAAAACTGTAGTTAATTCTATATTAATATTCTATTAATAATTTCCGCGCTGCTGCGAAGCCATATTCTAGGAATGGCGGCATCCCAAATTAATTTAAATCATATATATTGTTTTCTAATGAGTCAAACTGGCGGCCCTCGAAATAATTTTATGCTGCCTGAGAATAAATTTAATTAGCATCATTTTGACAGCAATTTGAAGAAAAAAGTTTAAGGTTTTAATGGTTTGGAGTCCAATTTTATGTTATTTTCATTACCAAAAACGAACGTAGCTCTTCGAAAAGTCTAGAAATAGAACTAATTAGAATAGAAGAGAAACACGTCAATGTGACAATCAAAATTGCTGAAACAACCTTGTATTTAGCGTACATTTGTTAAAATACTCAATCGATTTCGAGGGCAGCTACAAGTCCCTTCTCATCAGGAAATATTCTATTAACATAATTCTTGGTTATTATTTTTGCCGATAGATGGCGATGCCTCCTCGCGCATGGTCCTACCCGAGGGTATAAAAAGCCGTTACTGAGGTTGCTTTCCCTTTCTAGAAATTATATTCCTCTGATGAGAAGTGACATGTAGCTGCCCTCGAAATCGATTGAGTGATTTATTAAATGTACACCAAATACAAGGTTATTTCAGCGATTTTGATAGAGCTAAATAATTTACAATGTGATAAATTTTGTGGAAAGATTTTAAGGTACAAATTTGATCAACTTTTATTAGTACTTGTCAACACATAAATATCTTTACTTACGAATTATTATTATTAAGAATATTCGCTTTATTTTTTAATATATTTATATGAGAACCGTTTTTTTCTTCGTAAATGAAAATTAACATGTCTGTGAAAAGAACAAGACTGCCGATGAATACCTATAATTTGCAATGATATTTTATAGTAATTTCTCTCTACGCTAACAAACTTCATGAAAATTGAAACGTGTTGAGGTGTTATAGCTGAAACGTGTAGCAAAAAATAAAGATGTTTACAATAATTTACATACAGATATTGACTTTTCTGTTTTGCGTCATACAAAAATCTAATAAATGAAAGAAGGAGAATAGGTTTTCATTGTTTATTTGTCAGGTCTTGTCCCTGTTGGGCAGCTTTCATGTATTTCATTTTAGTTTAAATAAAAAGTAAGTCTTAGTAGTTCAATATATTACAATTCTTGAATAAATCCTGATCTGAAAATTTTAATATTTAGCTGTCTGTTTGAATTTCAAATTGTAACCGACAGAAATTTCTTGCAGATCAACTTTGATATTTCAGGCAAAATATAAGTATAAATTTGATACTTTTCTTTGCGTTATTTTTATTCGTATGTATAAATATCTGGTAAAAAATTTTAATTTAATTTACAAATTTTGTTTTGTTAAAAAGAATCTTGCCCCCTTTTTTTCTTTATAATTGCTAATTTTCTAATTGGCCTAACTTTAAAAAGCTGTTATAGTTCGTTTAGAAAGAGGAATAGAATTCTCCCATTAGTATGGATATGCAGAAAAGATAATGAATGCCATAGTTTTTTTTCTTCATGATTTAATGATAAATGCACAGGGAAAAAAAGCTGAACTTTTAAGAAAACGTAGCGTATTTTATCAATTATTTTAAAATTACTAAATAAATTTATTCACTTTTATAATTTATTATGTTTAAAAGTTTAATAACTTTTTAAACATTATAAATGTATACAATAATGTCATCTTCTCTTCTAAATTAAAGTTTTAACTGGCAGTTAAAACTTAATAACAGTTTAATAACAGTTTTAAAAACAGTTAATAACAGTTTTAACTGGCTCTCATCTATAAATTAAGAACTTACAAAATTAGCTTCGTTTCTCAAGTAATATTTAAATAAATGCGTTTCTAAATAAAACTTGTGTACAGCGTACTTTCGAAATCTTAGACAATACAGATTTTACTACAATGGATACTAAACTCATAATATTACAACGCCTTCTAAAAATTCATCACTGATCATTCATTTATCGCGTTAAACATTTTACACAATACAATAACAATATTTTAAATTTCATCAAAACAATTAAGTATGTTGAATTCCTAAAAAAGATTCTATTGTTCAAGTTCGGCTATGTCTATGCAGCTGAGTGCATCCGCTCTTTTGTTTTCGGTTCCTGGATCTAAGTTCGATCTTCTAGTCGAACAGATCAGATGTATGCAAAGATATAGCCCTTTCCTTTCCTACTCCTTTCCTTAAAAAAAAAAGTTCTTTAAGGAATAATGTTAACACAAATGTTAATAGTAAAAATAAAAAAAAAAGTTTGACAAATTTTAACTGTTGCAAAAATGGGTTTGTTAAGGTTTTTACGCTCTCGTTGAGTTCACAGCCGCAGATTTTTGGTCCTTTTAGCTTTATTATTAAGCATAATTTTCTTCGCACTTGCGCCACATACAGTTTGACAACAAAATCGCATTTGTTTTGAAAGCTGGATAGTAGCATTTGTTTAGAAGTCCGGATGCAGAATTAAGTGTTGGAATACAATTTTATAATTCTTCAGTCTCAGTTCATGATATCAATATTCAGTTTTCTTCGTAAGGTGGCTAACAAAAAAAATTTGTCTTTTTATTAATGACTTTTTATGTGCTAAGAGTATTTATTAAATACGACGTAGGAAAATGTATGTAATGATTTTAATGAGATCGACTAACGCAATTTTATAAAAAAGAGTGAATATTTATAATTATTCATCTCATGATTTTCATGCATGTTTGTTTGAATCTACCACATTAAAAAATAGGAAAAACGTATTCATAAGAACTGTGTTTATTGTTTTTAAATCGCGTAGTTGATTACTCAGTATCTTTCCAGATTAAATTTGGAAACAAATTAGGCTTTACTTAATGGCAACACATTGGCACGTGTAAGAGTTAAATTATTAAAGTATTTTATTTGCAGTCAGTACAAAACATTGATTCTATAGAGCCGAACTCTTTAATTAAAATTAAAAGATAAGTATCTTTCATTTTTTCGTATGGCAACAGTCTCACACGCTGGCGATAAAATTGTTTTATTGTGAACAGTGTTTGCACTGCTCACTTTCAAAACGTTGAATTTGTTAATCAAAAATTCTTTAAGGGTTTACAAAATATAAAATAAATAACGATAATAATAATAATAATAAAAAGAAAATCTGAAATTTTCAGATTTTATATTTCACCCAAAAAGGCATTTTTTTAATATTTTGTATGTTACCTTTATTTATTAAATATCATGCTCTTCGCGCTTAAGCGACATAAAATTCAATTCAATACCAATATCACAAAAACAGCCTATCATTAGAATTTTTGATGCACAGTCTCGCGCGTTGGAGATAAAAATGTTGCCATTGTTCTCTTTGAAACTGGGGAATATTTTTAATAAAAAATTCGTTAATTTTTACAAAATATGGAATAGACAACAAAACAAATTTCAAATTCGGGCTTCCAGGTTCTCATATTCGGTTGGAGGACTATGTTATTCAAAATCGAAATTCAAAATTCAGACTTTTAGATGCATATGTTCGGGTGGAGGAATAAGTTATTAAAAACTAGATGGTTCCACGTACCGTCTTTTTTCCTTAATGCGAGGAACATGCGTACATGCATGCATATGCTTAATTTTTAGTTTCTTTAAAAATAATACAGGGCGATAATGTTTGGTGGCAACAATTTGAAACGTGATACACCTTTAATAGTGAACCGACGTGAAATACCATTTTTAGACTTTTAGGACCTTTTGGGCTAAAAATTTGACAAGGAAAATATTCAGTTCAAATCACAAAGTTCAACTTCCGATAATCTATACAGGATCTCGGATCTCTTCCAGGGCTCTCTGATAAAGACCATCGGGAAAGCGTAATCTGACACTCCTATCTCGACCATTTTAAGTCTAAGCATATTCTGTATTTCTTTATAATGATCTCGTTTCGTCTTTAATATGCTCTACGCGGTATAGCTATGACTGGTTTCTTCTACTATATTAACTCGAGATCATGTTCTACTGGGGGTAACTCTAGGTATATTGGTAAATACACCAGAGTAATGCATTAATAATGCACTCAAGCGGATTTAGTTCCACTTCTTCTGTTCTCCACTATTTCCTCAATATTGGAAACTTTGGGCTTCATTTCCGAATTATAGAACATCCCACTACTTGTCCTCTTTTTGTTCCTCGTAATCCCTCCATATTAGAAGATCGAACAGTCTCGGGTCTTTGACGGTAGGGTTTGACCAAGTTAATATAATAAACTTGAAATCTTTCTCATCCCTCTCATACTCTAACGATATAATTAGTCTCTGATAATTTGGATTCTACGGTATCTGGGCCCTTCCAGTTTACTTGAAGTTTATTGTATCACGCAATAGCTAAGATTAGCTACCTAGCATACCTCTACCTAGCATACCTCTACCTAGCTACCTACCTCTGAATTCGCGCTTGACAACATTACGAACATATTTGACCTTGTGTTTCTTTTGCATTTTTGCCATTTTCTCTGGCCCTAAATCTCGAGACAGTCTCAAGCGGCTGATGATACCAAATACATGCGTTGTTATAATACTATCCTCCTCCAGCAGCTGAGTCTAACGCTGATATAGCAGAACTTACGGTGTCTGCATTTCTACTTATCACTAACTTCGCGGCGGAAAACTTGATGGAATGGAATTATATATTATTATTCTAAATGCTAACAAACTCTCATACAATAGATGCTCGCGAATCTACACACGATACTCATAGCAGTCTTTCGATACTCCTATGAAACCTCCTACCAGGTGTGACTGCGGATGCAGCACTGAACTGTGGCTTACATTAATGCCAAAATTGTCAAAAAACTGAGAAGTTAGGCCACGGGTGAATGGCTTCCTTAGGAAAACCGATGCTCCTAAATATTTGTAGCAACGGCGTCCATTAAAGCTACGGATCCTTTGTCACTGGAAAGCGTAACTTCTAGGTATTTCGAGGCCAAAGAGATTGCAATTATTTCCCTCCTCACTAACTAGTATGGGTGCATACCGGTCTATACTAATGTTTGAGAACAACTTATAAGGTTTTTCTCCTGCCTTCTTCGCATGCCTTCGTGGTGCAGTGGTCAGCATGCTTGGCGCGTATCCGAGAGGTCCGTGGTTCGAATCCCGGCGAGGGCATTGTTCAATTTTCATAACTCCTGCTTCCAAAAAAAATACCTAATGTCTCTACAACCTCTGTGATAATTGATACAAGTTTTAACGGGTCTTTAACTTTTGCTTAAGTTTTCCCGTCCTTTGATATCCATCGCTGGATCTTATAAATTCATTAATTTCTTTATAACAGTTCGACTGATTGTAATAACAAGCTGACTAATACCTGGGTTTCGTCACATGACCGTAATTCGTCCACGGATCATGACATAATTCTAGAATTTTCTACCTATAAAGTTTGGTAAATATAGCAATTGACGGGATTTCCCGTTATGATTCTTTTACCTCCTATATAAAATCCCCTCATCAACCAGTAATAATTACATCTCCTTTTTGTACCTCTTCCCAAATGGGATTTAAAGTTTCATACATGCGTTCAACAGTTTCAAAATTATCTGACGAATACTCAATCAGTTCGTTCGCTGAAACTATCTTTTAGTTACAGACCACAGCAAGACTGGCTGTTCTTCAATTTCTTTCTCGCAAATATTGAATTCAAAACCCAGTTTATCCTCCGTCTTCTGAGAATTATTCTCATTGATTTCGCCTCTCATCTTTTCTGGTTCTCTCTCGCACGCTGGGGAAAATCTTTCTCCGTTTGGTATCCCGTAATGGCATTTACTGTCTCCAGGAAAGCTTTATTATTGTCGGGGGATTTTACGAGCTGGAATATTCTGTTTTCTGGAAGGTAATTTTCCGGATCAAGGGATTTTCTCTATTTAAGGAACATTTTTCTAAGGAAGCACCCAAAATAACCTTCAGACTTCACTTTAGCAAGGGATACTTAGACTCGTAATCCAACGGTTAACTAATCCACACTACTTCGACAGTTGAATATTAATTGGATGTATGAAAATTCATTATAGCACGGATAAAAGGGCCCGAATTAAATAAAAATAACAGCTTTTTTCCTTTTATAATCAATCGCCTTATTAATGTATAACGCCAAATGTTTTTCTGCATTGTCGTAGAAAGCTAACCAAAATTGCTTAGTACAGAGCTTCTTGTACTGTTTATTTTACGCTGCGGGTATGAGGACGGCAATTATAAAAACGATCAACACTCAAAACATCCGAGCGGTTTTTGCTTGTGAAATTCTGTCGCCTTTTCCTGATCATCTAGTACATGCCAGTTTTTCAATGATTTCTTGGGCGACCAGTGGTTTCAATGTTATCTAGCTTTTTCGCTAACACGAGGGTGATTTAATCCCCCCCCCAATAATTTCGTATTTTTGACTTAATTGCAGTTTTCCCTTTTCCGGTCTATAGAAATACTCCTAATTGCAATAGATCCTTCGTGCTTGGCTGTAATTAAACTTGCCATTTTAGTATTTCCGTAAAGTTTTAGATTTTCTCTCAATTACTAAATTAAAGTAAAATGTTTCCAATAAATATAAATGTGTCTTGATATATAGTATTAACACTTCCTAGCCACTCAAAATTATGCTACAAAATATGCAATTTACTATAAAAATATTGAAATTTACCACTTAACATCAATTCACAAAATAAAATATAATGCATTGATGGTATAGATAAGATATTTAACTTCTTTTTCTTTTCTTCTTTTGATCTGGAGATCCTTCTTGCACTGGCGTACATTCAATGTCGAATTACTTCTTTCGCGGTCGGACTTAGCTGCAAAAGCCTATTTTCTAGCTCGAAATAATGATATTGTCGTCAAACACAGGATTTTCATCAAGTTGCACTGTTGTACTTCATAGAATTTTCCGGTGATTAAGTGGTTCAGGTGCTTTGCTCATATATTCAGTATAGACTCATACCCCTTGTCATCAATGGAAACAAAGACCTCAATAAGATTCTCATTTATGGAAAAGTCTGATTAATGAATCCAAAACATTTTGAAGCAAAGTTTGCAATATTAGAGATCTAAAATGAAAGAACAAGTAAAAAAGGCTTGTCTGAGCGCTACGGTGGCCCTCTAAAAAAGGTAAAGATCGTTTCACCAAGGCATTTTATGAGATAAATGATTAAATTAAGAACGCTTCCTGTGTTAAAGTACCTAGGACTGAAAAGCAGGAAAACATCATACATAAGTGGAAAAATTTGTATGAAAGGGTACTTCTAAAATAGCGGAAAATTATACCATTTACACCGTCAGATATTACTATACTAAGAAATAAGAACAATATAGTTGTAGAGTCATTAGGACGTTTTGGAAGCAGAAGATGAGAAATGAGCAATACCCTCGCCGGTACTTGAACCTCGGACCTCTCGAATACTCACCAAGTTTGCTGACCATTACACCACGAAGGCATGCTAAGAAGGCGAGAGCCTCATATAGTCGTCCTTTTAAAGGGCGACTGGGGATTAGGGGATCCAATCGCCAAATCCTGGTGGTGAAGAATCATCCTCCTCCACCTTTTTTTAGTTCGAGCGCTATTGTAAAGTCATTATGATATTTCGGAAGCAGGAGATAAGAAATGAGCAATGCCCTTATCGAACTTGAACCTCGCACCTCTCGAATACGCGCCGAGTGTGCTGACCATTACACAACGAAGGCATGCTAAGAAGGGGGGAGAAATACCTTATATAGTCATTGATATCAAGGACATTATGTGCAGGAATAAGGATTTACTGCTGCTCACTTTCAGCTAAGCTTGATGAATCGAAAAATGCAACATCATATTGCTAGTTGCTTATTTTTCCAAAGTACGATTATTTATGTTCATTTGAAGAAGAAATTAAGGAAGGTCCCCTTGGAAAACTGCTAACAAATCCTCGGATATTTTAAAGAAACACTTGGCATTTCTTTTCACGTAATGAATCAGAAAATACTTTTTATAGGGCTACGTCTATGAATGTTGTAAAGATGAAACGTTTATGTTTAGAAAAAAGTTTGATTTGAGATATCGATTTAAGAGATAGTTCAGTGTATGATATATCGAAAGCATCAAAAGTCCTACCACGTATTTTAAATCAAAGAATAAAAATTGCAGATTTTGTCAAATCTGAGATCTGATTACAAAATTTTTCAAACATTTTGGTATTGACATCGATGCAGGAAAGAATGCCTTTGCCTCTTAAATGCTGTATATTAATATATACAACACTAATAAAAGTGGAAAATGTCCTAAACTTAAATTAAAGAATCAAAAATTAAATTCTGTTTTCAGATGTTTCTGAGATTAAGGTAATTCTTAAATTAAGTTAGACTTGAAGCATCAGCTTGATCTAGGCATTTAATATTTGCAATAAGGATTTATTACTACAAATATAACTTTCCGGTAAATAAATCATTTAAAAACTATTATATTTAACTTTTTTATTTGTTCAGAGCATACGTTACTAAAATAAATAAAAATATACTAAACACATTCAGATATTTTAGGACTTATGAACTAAGTACATTTTCTATTAGAGTACTGGATATATATTTTCCCACTAATGATAAGTAATTACCTTTTCATTCTTAATGATAAGTTCATAATTTGTTTGAGTCTTTTATGTAAATGTTATTTTGGAATTTTATAGTTAAAAATTGTCGCGATAGCTGTTCTGAGAAAAATTACTTCGTATAGTATTTACAATAAGACGATAATAATAAATTTATAGAAGCAATCCGTATTATCATTGTTATGCCTATTTATTACCTCAAAGGAGTCGATATTAATAAATCTACATTAAACTCAATTTCCTTTTCGCCTAAACAAATGTTTTAAAAATCAAACGAATAATGACATTTCACTATTAAACAGATCAAAACATGATCATCATTAGAAAAATCTAATAATAAATCATTAACAACAATTCTTTATCAGTTTTGCTTTAGACATGATATATGGTAAACCATGGAAAATTAGATAATACGTGGATTTTCTGACAGAACGTTCGTCCATTGAGAATTTGATAGAATACCCCTAAGGGAAAGTGCATTAGAGAATACTGCAGTTCTCATTTATTACCTTTACGTAAATAAACTTGTTCTTTATGATGTCTCCTGTAACGGATATTTAAGTACCTCTACCTTTTGTAATGATGTGATTAATGTTTGCTATTTAATCTCCAAAATTCAGCAGTTTTCTAATGGAATAGCAAATTCCTTGCGTTCCTACATATACAAATAGAAACTATCTTGAAAATTTCATTTATCCTGGTTTGAGCCAAAATACAGCTGTATGAATCTTAAATGGATTATTTGAGTATGGTAACGTATTTTCAGCAGAATGAGAGAAAACGCGATTATTTTAAGTATCGTTTTTTTAGGTTTCTATATTCGCAATGCATCTTTTTTAACAGCGGATAGCAAGATGATTACTCACTTTGTTTACACAGTAATCAACTGTTTATTTCGAATTTTGCTATTTGTCATTTCATTAATATATGTTTTATTATCTCTTGATAACGGAAGCAACTTTTGCTTCTTTTTACGAAGTAAAGGAAGCAAAACTCTAGGTATCATATTTCAATAAAAATATCCATTTCGACAGCTATCGAATGCAATTTAACGATGTTTTTGCATGACGTATGCATATAAGGACAGAATAAAGGACTCTTTTTCCCCAAACGGATAAAAAATTTATTTAAAATACATTCAAAAGAGATTTTTTCGTGATGTCTGTACGTACTTACATACATACTTATATACTTACATACATACATATGTACGTACTTACGTACGTACATATGTATGTATGTATGTATGTATGTATCTCACCTAACTCAAAAGCGAGTAGCCTCAGAGTGTTGAAATTTTCTATATACGATTATAATATAATATATATTTTCTATAATATGTAGTTGTGCATCTACCCTTTTCGTTTGCAATCGTCCGCACCAAAAGTATAAATATACAGGTGTAAAGTAATAATCTATTTACGAGCTTATTCTTTTATTCTTATATGTTGGTAAATTGTGTATTTTTTGCTTTAAAAATTATTGAATTGTGTTATTCTTATCATCCGGTTAAGATTTTTTATGCCTTTAGTTGATCTGCATGCAATAGCTGTAGAATTATCAACAATTTAAAAGTTGCTTAAGTGCGGCTAAGCTTAATTTTTTTACCATAGCAGCCATATTTGTTTACATTTGAAGCATAGAAGAATAGTGAATTAAGTCAGTTTCGAAAAAATCTGCCTAGTTACCTGATGGCCGAATTGCTTGTTTTTGCTTAGAAACTCTAATTTTAATTGTAAAAATTGTTTTTTTATAATTGTTTTAACTATTATTGGTGTTTTATTTTTTTCCATATTTTTCAATTTTTAATCATTTGAATTTTGAGGTTTTATTCATTTTTGCCTGACCGCGAAATGGGAACTTAATTAATTGAATGAAAAAGCTACATCTAATGAAATTTGAGGAAATAAATTTAAATGAAATGCAGCAAAAAATGCGTATAATATAGTATTCCGGACAAGAAAGTCATGTGGTGTTCGCATCAGATTTTTATTGCTTGACATCGACATTTTATTGTGTCTTGATGCTAAGCAGAATTAATAAGAGCGGTGATTCACTATTCGTAGCGTCGCCCAAGTGCTCATGGTGATATACAGTGTCTTGCAGCAATCTTGGCTAAACCGAAGTTCTTTAGTTATCAAAAGGTGTAAAATTTGAGAGGCATTTAAGTTGCCTACTCTATACTGGGTGCCGCTCTCCTCTAGCTTTCTGAGAAATAAGTAGGCAGCAAATTTCTAAGCATGTGGGTAACGATACCTTCCTTCTGAAGCATCTCATTTCGCTTTCCCGATCGCTACATATTTGAGTGATCTTTGATTCACAACCACCATATCAGCTTTCCAACCGGGATAGTGGTTAGTGACACTGACTATCGTACTGAAGGACCTGGGTTCGAATCCCGGAGAAAGCATGGATGCTTGTAGATGTATAGTGTTTCTGCGGCATGGAGGAACTCAAAATAAAAGGCTAGCCAAAAGTCTTCTTGAGAGTTTGGTTGTATGGGGAAGGCATAAGAGACTTTCGCAGCCGTCAACCCGGGTGCTTTTTTACAAATTGGGGGCGGAACTGAGCAAAGTTGTACTATCACCTATACGGTCAGGCTCTTGCCAACAACACGTGCATTGTCTCCTTGCAATGATGAATTTCTTGAGCTTGGTCTAATTTCAGACAGTGGAGATCAGTCACAATAGCCACCTTCTCCAGTCACTGGCGTCTAATCACTCAACAGCTTCAGCACAGAATTCTCCTGTTAGGCTGTGAATTATGATTAATTAATTAATAGGATTGAAAACTTTACATAGTCAATATATAATACAGTAAAGTGTTTATATATTATACGAAATACGTTCTGCGAAGAAAGAAAGCAAAGAAAGCCGGAATAACTTTCTGCACAACCCAAAAGCTGACAGCTAACTGAAATTACTGATATTCTTGATATGACTCGTTCTACAGAATCTATTCATGTAAGTTTTTATCTTATGTTTTATCTTATTTTATTTATTGTTTATATATTTGTTTCAGTAAAGCATAAAATTTCCCACCTCGATAATTTCAATTCCGCATGGCTCGACCTGCGATATACTCGCATGTCATCTTGACCGCGCTTTATGACCAAAATACATTTCAGTGACACAAAACAGCATTTTATATATCTGTTTTCAGTGAAAAATATAAAGATGTATCTTAACTTTGGACGTCTAAATTTATTACATATTTTTAATAATATCTGTTTCTAAAGTAGATTTTTGTTGCATGTGAAGGCTATTATTATCATTATAGCTGACTTTAATATACATTACTTAACAACCAAACTCGAAGCTGCGATGTTGAAGACGAGACCTTTAAATCGGTAACCTGACCCAATAGGCCTTTTGCGCTCGTCCGTAATATTTAAGGTGAAACATATCTTCGTGAAGTGAAGAGCAACGATGGCTAAGACCTAAAATTACCTCCGCAAGAAGCCTCTTTACCCAACGCAATTGTAAGGGAGAGGTTTATCTGAATTATTCTAAACCAATATTCAGTCCTGATATTTTTTGCTTAAATAAAAGCCTCAGGCTGTGATTCTGACGACTGACCTTTGATGAAAGCGTAAGAAGGTCAAAAATATACTAAGTATATGCTTCACAAGATTGCATTTTTAAATATGTAAATTAACAGTGAAATTAGTATGTACACAATAATCAGTAGTTAAGTGCTACTCAGAGCACATGTCATTACTCATAAACTCACCAGTTAGTCATGAAAATGAAAATTCTGGATAGCTTATCTTTGCTGATATTTTATTTGGTCAAATGAAAAGCCGATAGCAGCACTAGAAATTTCTTCTTCAAGGATACGGAATATCTATTCATTTCCAAAAATAGTTTTGATTTTAGGTTTTGATATTAACAGAAGAGAAATAGGTTCGTGTCATCACGCAATAAAGAAAATCATGTGCAACAGGATTTGTTGCATTGGTTCGCTTTCAGATAAATGCCCGATGTGTTTGTGTTTTATAAGTGTACGTGGCCAAAGATGGTCTTTTACACAGAAAAATTCATTCTGTGATCCTCTTTCATGCATTTATCCAGCTCTTCCATAAATCAGACGTAACGATGCATATGATTTTCTAGGTCATGTATTGTCCAGGGTTTGAAAACCTCGAGGAGACTATGCTTTCCTTTTGCAAGCGAGTACTCTATATAAGGTGTCGATCGGCTTGTTGGTCGGTTTAAAGCACATAATCGTATACTGTTCCTTTGTTGAAGAATTTAGGAGTTGAAACATTACTTTGAGATAGTAGACAGTCAAATACGTTATACGTCTGGAGAACCACTACTATTTTGCATGAAAGTTTGCTCTTACACATAGCTGTTCTTCGTTGCGTGACCTGACAGATCTGTTTATCTTCTGTAACATTTGGTAACACTTCTAACATTTAAAGGTGAATGCCTGTTCTATACCTTCGTTGAGGAAAGTTTAGTACCCTCGCCATATCGTTATTTGGCTAGACCATGCATAAATAATTAATGGAATTGTTAGTGAAACAGTTTATCTTATTAAATACGTCTTTGCATTCAATTCACTTTTTTTCAATTTTAATATTCTTCTCCTTTTAATACAAATGTTCTACACAAAATAAATTGTAGAGCTCTTCCGCTTAAGTGTAATTTTTAAGCTTGAAACAGTATGGGTTCTTGGCCATGCATCCTTTAATGTTATAATACTAAACACATTTTATGGCATCTTTGAAGTACCTTCATGTAAAATAAGTATCCTTCAGGTAATCCACTCATGGTAGCCGTAGCCACTAAGATGCTGAAACTAACAACTTCAGAAAATTAAAGAGGTTTAAATACCCATAAATCTTTTATTTAAAGACGCTGGTAATTACCTAGTTTACACGTGATCTTAATACGTTTATAAGCTATTATGTAAAATATTTGAGTATTGTTTTCAGGTTTAATCTGAAATGATTAAAAGAGGTAATTGTTTAAAACTATAGATAGTTGAGATAAATAAAAAGGCACTGATGTAAAACTTGGCTTTACATTTGTATACGGTACGTTAATTAATTATTTTTGGTAATAAATTGTTCAATTAAAAATTTAAAAAGTTATTTTATAATTTTTGTATGCTTCTACAAAGAAAAAAAGGAAAAAATTAAGTATTTGAACTTATTATTAAAACAAAGCTTCATATTCAATAACACACTTTTTTCCGTTTCAGTAATAATGTTACGTAACATTTAATATATTAATTGTTGGAATTACGTATTATGTTTTTGGCGTTTTAGTTACACTATAACTTTTTAAAATAGTAATTTCATATAAAAAATTGATAAATATATTGAGATTTTTCTTTTTATTCTGTGACAATTTCCTGTTCGTATTTTTGAAAAACAATTTCAAAAACGAATATCCTTTTTATTGAGGTAAAATAAAGGTATACAAATCGAGCTTAGTTTTCGCTGCTATGAAACGCAGAAGATGTGAAGAATATTTTGCTTTCAATAACCGTAATTGCATTCCATACTGGAAAAGGTGATGTGGAAGTAGTACTTTTATTATATGGGTATTATGTTTTAAAAAAAGGAGAAGATTTTGCACCGAATTTCTAAACTTGCAGTCTTCTGTTTCTTTATGATCACTCTTGCCTTTTGGCATGGTGTGTTTTTGAATACTGCTTTCATACTGAAGTATAAATCTTGTTATATGTTTAGAAGAACCAATTATAATTTTGTTTATCTCTACTTGAGAAAAAAAAATCGAAAGTTCCTTATATATTTTAAGTTTAGATGAACGTTTAATCGTTTACTAAAAAAAAAGAGCTTGTTTGTCTTTGTAAGTTAGAGTGTGTCTTTTTCTAGATATCCTCAACCATAAAAGGTGTCCCAACTGAATCACATTTAAAGAAACCTTCTTTGTTGATTAGGGATTGAAATGATAACATTAGACGGCTTCTGAAAAGAACAAAACGTGCTTTTTCCTGTGTATCCCACAATGCTACCATAGATGGGAAGAGCTCAAAGACCAAAATAAACAACTAAGTGAATTTATAGACTATAGAGTGAAAGGTCAGCGACAACACGCGAATCATTGGAGAAACCGGGCTCCCAGATCTTCGGGGCAAGTAAAAGAAGTTTGCTGGAGAGGACAAGTGAAATACAAGCAAACCAGCCCGCGGTATCGCAGCCTATGAAAAGGAAGCGAATCCATATTCGTTTTTAATGTTCACCGAATGTTTCCTATTGAGAGCATGAATATTTATTAAAAAATATGAGGAATATACACGCGCAAGGGTGGTCCATTTTTAATGAGGTTTTGAGTTTTAACGTTATTTGATGACATGGCTGAAAAAAATGAAAGAGTCGTTAAGAGTATGTTTCTTTTTTCTTCACCTGCTCAGTTAGATCATGAATAAAACTGTATTTCATATGCGTAATGTTAAGTTTATGCATACTTCGAACATTCGTCTAACTGATGGTTTTTTAGAATTTCCGAAAAAAATTTTCTATTTTCGAATTTTCTTTCTAACAAGCTGGATAATTTTGTATTTCGTTGCTTGCTGCTGGTGATATTTAACAAAATTACTGCTTATTCCTATCTTTATGTGTATTTTATTTTCCGTTGCACAGAAATTTGTAAATTGACTTATACTTAAAGTTTTGTTTTATGTGATTACGACAAAGCCTCGAGACTATCTGCCTAAGGCGATGGATGCCTTTTCGTTGAGAATTTTCAAAAGGAAACTGGCTCGTAAACACGTTACACATGGGGAAAACCATGGAAACTACACTCACGTTTGTGAAAATTGCAACACCAAGAAGGAATCGTCATAATTGAATGCAATTTAATACACAGTTGAGTGGTAGTGGTACAAATAAATGATTAAATGTTCAAAGCAAACAAACAAGAACAAGAGATCAGAATCAGTATTTTGTGTGGCCACCACGCGCCGCAATAAGTGCTGCTACACGACGTGGCATGGAGTCAAACAAAGTTTGAATGTCTGACTGAGGAAGAGCATTCCATATCGTTTGTACGCGTACCCAAAGTTCGTCTGCAGACGCAACAGGACGAGGATCACGAGCAAGACGCCGACCAATGACATCCCACACATGTTCAATTGGCGACATATCCGGGGAACACGCAGGCCAAGGAAGAAGCTGTACCTGCTGCGCTGCAAAGAAGGATTTAACAATCCGAGCAGTATGAGGGCGGGCATTGTCCTGTTGAAATACAGCGCCTGGCAAGCTTTGAAGGAAGGGAACAGCTTCGGGCTGTAGAACTTCACGGATATACCGGTTGCTGTTCAGATTGCCCACAATTCGTAGCAATTGAGATCGTCTATGATATGCTATGGCGCCCCAGACCATAACTCCGGGTGTTCGTCCACTGTGGCGTTCGATAATGCACTCCGGAAGGTGGCGTTCACCGGCATAGCGTCTGACACGAATGCGGCCATCATGGTACCACAAATTAAAGCGGGATTCGTCAGAAAACACGACATGCTGCCAATCAGCACGCCAGTCTCTATGCTGATTGGCCCATTGTAGCCGCAGGCGGCGATGGTCGTGCGTTAGGGGGATCCTGTATAAAGGAGTCCGTGCGCGCAGTCCACACTGCAGCAGACGTCTACGAATTGATGAAGCACACAATGAAACACCTGTAGCTATTGACCACAGTGCTGCCAATTGTCTAGAGGAAGCTGTACGGTCCGTCCGCGCCATGCGGACCAGGTGTCTATCATCGCGAGCTGACGTCACATTTCGGGGTCCACTCCCGGATTTCCGAGTTGTCCGACACTCGTCCGTCCACTGCTTCCAAACGCGCATCACTGTGCTGCTGTTACGCTGCACACGAGAGGCTACTGCACGATACGACAATCCAGCTTCACGAAGGCCGATGATTCTCCCTCGTTCAAACTCTGTAAGTTGTTCAAATCTCGCTCTCTTTCGTCGACGAGGCATAAGTACAGATTGAGTTAACGTTTACCACTAGCAGATAACCACCGATAACCATACACGCCTCGCTACAGCCGTCTATTTATTCGGATCCATCAGCCGTTCAGAGGGCGCTGCTCAGCATGCGCATGCGCTACGGATTTGCAATTCTAATCATTTGCATATCATGCGCTACTTTGCATTTCCTGAAAATTTCAGCTCACTCGCGTAAGTCCTTCATGGTGTTGCAATTTTCACAAACGTGAGTGTATGCAGCCAGCCCTTTCGCTGTACTTTAATCTCGGACCAAACTACCAGTGTTCAGCGACTGTACGCTCGGCCGCTGGCTGGCTGAAAACTTCTAGACTAAACCATGGATGAGGAATTGAAACTTACATTGATTAAAAATATACATTTATTATTCAAAATGTTATCCCAAATCATTTGAATAAAATGACTATTAACTTTTATAGCGATATTCAATCTTCTAACACCAGTTAGAATGAGAAGGATACTGCACTGAGAAAAACGGAAAAAGGTGTAACAAAGCTCATTCCATATTCGAACGTACATCCATCAGTGAAAGTAACCAGTCTCCGTTAAGCAGGACACCAACCTATAAAGCATATGGCTCCGCATAATGCAGAAACTACTTTTGAAAATATGTAGAGTCATTAGATTAATTCGGATCAGAAACTTGAAAAAATTAACAATGCCCTCGCCGGGATTCGAACTCCGAACCTTCCGGTTTCTAGCCTGACGTACTTACAACTACAGCATGAAGGCATGCTGTGGTAGATGATACCTTACATTATCTAGGAAACCAAAGAAATCAGTAATGTTGTTGGAATTCGAACTCTGGATCTCCCGATTGCTAGCAGAATGTGCTTCCAATTACTCTAAGAAAGAACACGGTGAGGAGGGAGAAAACACAAATTTTCCTCCAAATACTTAATTAGATAAACTTTGAGAGAAACTTTATAAATATCACTTTGTTTCAATCATACAGTAAGTACCACTTCATACATTTTGCCCATTTTCTTAGATTAAAGGGTAATTCTAGGAAATTGCAAAGCAATAATTTTATTCGGTTGATTTTTTTTTGTTTTGATATTACTTCCATTAAAAAATCTTGAATTTGAATTTAAAGATTCCCTTTACGTATTGAAGGAAATAAAAGGAATTAAAAGTACTGCATGAATAATTAGCTCTTTTCTTTACGTTTTTTTCTGTACTAATTAAGCAAATATAATCTCACCATTCTTTTTCCTTTCTAATCACTTATTAAAACTTATATGTACTTTGAGAAGAAATAAAAGTATATGAAACAGAATTTAAAGAATGTTCTTGGCTGTTCTTATATTTTTACGTTATTTATTTAAGGTTCCTTTATTGCAATAATATGTTTTATTATTTTACGTCTCCGAAAAGCTCAAAAAGCTCTACTGTACCAGCGGAGCAAAATGCTTTGTTTAATACTATGAGTAAATGGAATATGAATTAAATATGAGGAAATATTCTTTCATATTTCAGAAACCAGACTTATCGAGTAGGCATTTATATCTGTAAACAAGCTTTCTGCAAAGAGAATTTAATTATTTTTTAAAGAAAGAAAAATAGCTTGTAGCTGTGAGCAGTAATGCTCAATCAACACGAGTTTCTTTCTTAAAGGCATGTTTCTAAGTTTTAACAGTTATCTTGAGTTAAAGCTACTTTCCTAAATAAGTAAGAGTAGTATTTAAGTTGAAGTTTCACTGACTTCGTTAACAGGTAACAGGTAACGGAGGACGTGGGCACCATTCCCCCACAGTAACGGTTAATTGGCTTACTATCACGTCCGCCTCTGTCTAGAACAAAACCCCCGAGTTGTTAGTTGGGGGCCACACAGTCATCTCATACCTGGCCCTGAGACCCAGCACCTGATGCATTGCCTTATGACCAGCTGTATCTAAATGGCCAAAAAAAACTTCTGATGTATCTGACATAACATAATTGACATCGTTAGAGAGCCAGAGTTTCTGACTAGCGCGCGTTCCCCTTTTGGCCTACGCCTTTCTCTGAGCTATTACTACGTTCGGCCTTACTTCAGGCCTTTAATAGCTTCGCCAACTTAATTGAGATTTAGGGGCCCACTACTTAGAATCTTGATAGCTTCGACTATATCTTTATAGCTAAGCATTAGTTAATCTTTGGTTCTTATTACTTTGAGTTCAAGCCCAAGTGGAGGCTTTGCTGTACGCTCTGAGATAGGAGCCGACTGTGTTAATTCTTATGTTGGGAAATAAAGGGTAATTAACCCTTCTTCAGTCTTACGTCTTTGTTTATGCACTCAAGCGGTTATTCGCTTATCTGTGCGTGCGGTTTCTCACATTTAGCTGTTAGGTAAAAGGTTGGAATCCTACAACATAAAATTTTTAATAATTCTCACAAACATTTAGATTTGAAAAATAAAATATTATGAAGGATTTCAAAGGAATTAATTTTCATTTCTCCTGTAAAAACAGGAGTTTACGTTATTTTTGATATTTAAAGAAAAGTACGAAGTTTTTGTACAATTTTTGTATGACATCTCCAAGAATATATTTTATAGTATTTTCTAAGACATTTAACATGCATTTGTCTTTCATTTAGCCCAAAATTCAATTTAGGCTTATTAATTAAAGCAGCTTCAGCTACATTTTCCTTGCACGCTAAAATATTTCACAATTATAATACAGTTCACAATATTTGATCACAGCATTTTGAGTAACATAATTAATAACCAGTTCATTAATTAAGATGCAGATTGTAAGTATCAGTATAATTATGCATCAATTGTAAACACCAGTATTATTTATAATTATGTATCATTATTAAACATCAGTATTGTTTATAATTATGTATCATTATTAAACATCAGTATTATTATGTATTCTTGTTATTAAACATCAGTATAACTATTTTTTCCTATTTCATTTAATAGTGATATCTTTAATAGAAACTTTCTATAGTCATTGAAATTCGTTATTATTTAACTTGGGTTAGAAGTAGGTCACGGATAAAGTATTTATCATAGTAAAGTAGATATCACTCTTTCGTTTAAGACATCTAGGATGATATAACAAGCCTTGCGTAAATGTTTGGAGTATGAACAGGTAACACATTCACATATTATGTATATTAGAATAAAATATGCATAGACTGAACGATGTCCGAATTATACCTCGTTAAGCCCATGAAAAATCATCTCTTTACGCTTGAATGAAGTAATGTTCAACAAGTCAAAGGTCAGCAATCCTTAATTGTAATCCTGAACCGCATGGGTTTCAGACTACTTGTCATTCACCCGATTCTCTTCATAGAAATCTAACCTGGCGCCATTAGCTGTTGCCACGAATACCCCACCGCTTAAATAAACATGAACAAAACCAGAACATCATAGATGACAAACAGCGACATCTTTCGTCGACGCCGGCCATTTATTTTGATGAGAAAGCGCTTTATCTGAAGAAAGAGTTCTCCGGTGAGCGAGACTCATCAAGGTGTCGCCCGTTTAGTCCATGTCTAGCCTTAGAAACGTGGACGGAATGAATGAGCAGTTCCTTTTCTTGTGCGAATTTAGCAGCATTGTCATTTTCTGAAACTGCCATTTCTGCCAGCAGCATTAACCTTTAAAGATGCTTTGTAGCACCTTACTTTTGATGTTACAATACCAAATAATAAAGATAGTGTCTTATGGTTATTTTTTCCCTTAGAAATTTTTTATAACTTACTTTGATAAAATGACTTCTAAATTCTCAGCAAAGATGGCTACGAAATTCAAAGCAATAGACTTGAGCACTTTGCAGCACTCTGAAGTTTTTAAATCTTAATTGCTCTACTAAATGTGCTTATATAATTTTTAACGCAATATTTGCCCCAGAAGGATAATATAATTACTGCTATAATAACTGATCATATTTTTTAAAATAATCCGAAAAAACGTATTATTGAATTATGTATTATTGTATTAAACATTATTACTTAACATTAATTTTTTGTTTTAGCACTTTGAGCGTTATCTTTTTTCAATGAACATGCATATCTGCAGGATGATATAAAAATCAGGAAATATTTTCAGAAATTTGTACTTAATTTGCAATGAGTAGTAACACAATTAACAAAATAATACACGAGTTTTTTTAAGGAAATTTACTACGCATATTCATAACTGTATTTTATTAGATTATCATTCATCCGTAAAAGAACAAAAAATATTTGGTAATGAATACTATTACGTACTGACTGAAATAAAATGACATGCGGGCAATAGAAATAGCGTTTATTTAAAAAATATTTGATATATATGATACATGTCGAAGTTTGAAAAAAATAAATAAAGGAAAGAAAGAGAGAAGTCAGAAAAATGGCGAACAGGAAAACTTTAGATGGGAAAAGAAGACGGCGAATGTGCAGTTATTTACATCAAATAATTTTAGAATATATATAGTGTCTCACAAAATAATCGGACACTTATAGTCCGAATATCAAAGAAAAAATTTAAACATGTTTAAGTGAAATAGTAAAAACTGGATTTTCTTTAAAGTATGGATATCGCGCTAAATATATCGTTCAAGAATAAAATATGAAATTTAGATATTAAAGTATTCTCTTTTCTGTTGGGAATCATGCCACTAAATTCATCCGAGTCTTGAAATTAAATTAAATGAGAATAAAAAAAAAAGTCTTAAAAATGTTCAGATATTTTGTTAGACTGATATAATTCTTGATATCACCTTTCAAAATTTCCGTTTAATCTTTTCGGTATGAATTCAGTTAGTAGTTCTTATTTCTGATCTTATCTCTTCTTATCTTATTACTAATTTCAGTTGCTGATTTAAATAAATACTTCGTTTTAGTTTACATTTCAGTTCTTGCCAAATATGTTCAATGGGGTTTAAATTCGAAAATTCAGGAGGTGTTTCGAGGACTTTTAGGCAATGAAGAACAATCACAATCGTCCATTCATAGTAATTGCTTAAATCATTCATTGCCTTAGTAGAATCTGGATTTACTTTTCAGTTTTTATTCTATACTGGTAATTATGATTTCAAATTTACTTTAAAAGTACCGATTTTTCGAGTTTACACCTTCGTAAGTTCTTCGACATAATTATCTACTATTTAAACAAAGTTTATGAGGACTGAGTGTTCTGTGAAACATGGTAAATTCTGTAAAGGGGTTTTTAACCTCAAGTTTTCAGTCCTGAACTGGAACAGGGAGCGGAAGGTACGCTATGTTCTGATGTAACTGCTGGGCTGGATAATAACTGCACGTGAAGGGATTTGAAATCATCTTTTATTAAATCACTATTAATAACAAACTTCCCAACTCGGGAAAGATACAAAAAGTAAAAGACCGAACTTGGGTCAAACTTAACAATCAAATAAATTTAACTAAATTAAAATGGAACTTAAATCAAACTTTGCTTCGCAGAGCATTTCGCGGAGATTGGCCTCTATCTAAAAGGGTGCGTAGCAAGATATACTAATACTAACGCACTTCAAATTTGTTTTACAATGCAATCACGTAGTAAGCACTATGGCTTATAAATTTAAACTGCTAGCTGGTCAGACGAACGTTGAGCGGCGTGACCGTGATCTGAGACTAAGCTCTCACACACTAAGAGGTTTCTACCTCTGGCTTAAATAGTACTTCGCTGTACTTCAAAAAAATTAGCATAAGCTAAAACCGCGCGCTTCTTCTGACGGGAAATTGAAGCAGAGAGGAGATAGACAGATTTAAATTAAAATAAAACTTGGTTAGTTTAACTAAAACCTTACAAGTTGAGTTTCGGAATATTTGTTTTATTTTACTTTATTTATTTCTTTCTGTAATTCTTTTTTCCGTGTTAAAAATTCTCTAAAAGTTTAAACTATCTTTCTTCTCCAATATTTTTCTGTTTTTTCGCTGATGATGAACTTTTACTTTGCCACCTGGTCATCACACGCAACAAATTGGATTATTATTTTACCAGTCCTTGAATTACCAAATATGCCACATAGTTTAAAATCTGCCTCGAGTTCTGGAACATGCGTTGTTCTATTATGCTATTACTTTTGAAGTATTGTGTTGTATTCCTCAGATTCCTCAGAAAACCTTTTGATGTATATTAAGTCTTTTTTCATTCTGAACTCTGTAATGCTATGAATAACGTTATATAATGTACAAAAGTGTTAAAATTTTTATAATGGATTTTTTTTTCTAGTTGTAAATTCAGAATAAATTTATAACCTTCAAATTCGTTTTTGGAATCAGCCGTGGTCATAAGTTACACGTGGAGAAAACTACGAAAACCTATCATGCAGCTACTTTGTTCAACTGGGTTCGTACTCGGGTTGAGCTAAAAGTGCTCATTTGCCACTTGATCACTATTAGGTTGCAACTGAAATAATAAAACATTGAACTAACGCCAAATTTTAAGAAAACTTTATTGAAGAATTCAAGTAAATGATTTTTAGACGTTCTCCTATTTGTGTTTATAGAAATTAAAATCAAAATTTGCAAACTGTACTTATAGACGACTATTTTTGAAACCATCGCAACGATCTTATGCTTTCGTGACATAAATGTTCTTCTGTAAAAGAACACTGTAATATCAATTTATTTTTGGAACACGAATTAATATAAAATACAGAATTGGTAGATGTGTACTCAAAAGAAAACTGCGTTACTTAATATAATTATTATATCTCTAAGTTAAACTACATCACTCTCGAAAATTAAATCTCTTAATTTAACTAATGCGTCTTTAAATTAAACAACATCTCTCGCAAAAACTTCATTCTTTTAACAATTTTCATATTTAAAATTTATCATACTGTGATTAGAAACTAAAAGTGTGCGCTTTCTGCTCTGAAATTTTCTTAGGCACATTAAAAAAATATTTATGCTAAAATCTGATACAGAAATGAGTCAGCTCTATTGAAGACAACGCGAAAATGTAAAAGATAGAAAATTAACTGTTGGGCGAAAACAAATGTTTACATTTACCTTCATATAATGCATGGTCTCAAAATTACCTTTTTATAAATTTCATTAGCGATATAGATAATTAATAATCCTTCAATTAAATACAGTATTATAAATTATATCAAATATGTATGTTATTAGAAAGCAAAATAAATACAAAATTTATAAAAAAAACACACATTGTTTTTAAATGTGTCAATTTGTTAAAATGGTCTGTGCAAAGTTTGTTTATGTTGCTGCTTCATTTTCGTGTTAATACCTCTCTGTAATTCCTCTTTCTTCCACCACCTTTCACCAGATTGCAAATGAAATGTTTAAATACTGAAAGAATTCATAGGTAGAAAGAGGATTGTTGGCTCGCCTGAAAGCGGTATATTTCCTGAGCCATCTATTTATTATCGAACTAGTTCAGTGACGCTATCCTTTAAGGATAATGTTCTTAAACCGCAAAATTATGAAGGTGTTTCATTATTTTCAGCGTTAAAACACATGGTAGCTGAAGGAGTCAAGTTGCTAAAGTAATGATATATAATTTTGGTATTAGCCTGAGGAAATGGATTCTAAAAGTATTGGTATATATTCTTGGTACAGATATATTTAAATATTTGTACGTTTTGTGACCCTACAAGCAACAGTAACTAACTTTCTCAAAACTTTAATTACGCTGCGAGAAGTAACTAATAATAAAACGTTTTGTTAAATTTTTCCTCTTGTGTGTGTTTCTAAAATTTAGAATTCTAATTAAATCCGAACACGTGAATTAGTCTTAATCACATTAAATTTAGTCAGGTGTAGTTTGATAAATAATTAAACCTGCACAGTTATAATTTGACCCAGTTCTAAAGTGTCTGCAATCAGTAATATCTCAGTCCTTGTGGTTTATCAATAACGTAACGTAACGTGATTCGAAAAATGGAAAGCACATACTATAAATTTGCCTAAAGCAAAAATTTATAGTTCAATTTCTTTTATATGCTGTTTCAAAAATTCTTTTGCATGACAGTAGCTGACATTTCATATTAGAAAGTTTTGTGTTATTCGTTTATAATCACCTGGCAATTGTTTTCGGTTAAGGTTTGATTTGGTTTATTCGATTATGGAAAAGAACTGGAGAGTAACTAGGCTAAGAGAATGGATGTCTGGATGTCTTCGTGGAGGTCTTTTAAAAGAAATCTGACTCATTTAGACGTTAACAAAATGTGCAAACCACGAAAACCATTAATGCAACCAGACTGTTCACCGGGATTCGAACTCGGATCGAACTACCAGTGTTTAGGGACTTTACTACTCGGGCGATGGTGGGTTGTTTCGGTTAAAAGAAATGATGGTACTTTATTGCCGGTTTGTTGTTGGTTGTTGTTTTGCTTAGAGTTAAGAAGATTCGATATCATGATAAAGAATGGAAACGTGAGAAATTTGGTCGTAGAACGCATTATTAAATTTTTTACATTAATTTTCTCTGTCGATATTAATAAGGTTTTTGATTCACATATTCATGATGACGTATGTTTAATTTTTTATTATGCTAAAAGACATGAGTCTTAATATAAAGTGGTCTTTGTTATCTTTTAGCTTGTTTTCTTTTATTACTATTATGTTACTGTCATTTTTTAAGTTTTTGATTCGCTGTAGCTTCTTATATATGCAAATATACATCGTGTTTTTATTTAGATTGACTATAAAATATTTATATGTGTTCTAGCACAAAATGTCATATTACTACCTAGTGCAAATGGAGGTCTAAATTTTTTAAATCGTTCTTTGAAAAATCATGCGACTATACGGCATACACCTTGTAAATTTTTAAAACTTAAAAAGGGAATAGAAATGAATCAATTTTATGTAAGAAATAATTAATGGCGTGAAATGTTAGGAAAATTCGAAAGCAAAACAAGACTATAGGTATTACGCAGATGGAACCGGAAATAAAAACGGCTAAAAATGAAACAAAAAATCATCTGCCTCAAAACTGATCATTGATAATTATTAATTATGAAATTATAAGTTAGAATTGATTTTAGAATAGGAAAAATATCAAGATTTGAGTGTTAAGGATACTATCAAAAGATCTTTTTCCTTCTTATACAGTTGGACGAAGAAAGAAAAACAAAAGTATGTCACCTGTGCAAGCTAAACAAGCTGAACGCAGAAAAACTAACAAGAAGCAAAGAAAACTTTTAAGAATTTAAAAACATTTCGGCAAAGAATTGATCTATCAAAGAAATTTTGGGAGAAAATCAAACATGTTTGAAACATTTGTACAAGCTACAGTCGTTAAAACAGAATACAAAACAAAATTTCGGAAACAGCTTACGAATTAAAAGGAATAAATAAAAATATAAAAAATAACCCTAGTGCAAAGCTACTGTTCAGTGGATTAAACAAAAAGCCACTAAAATCGTTTTATAGCTTTTGAATCGCCGGTTGAAAAAAGTATTTATGTTGAAAGTGTTGGACTGTAACTGACCGAAATATATCTGTTAAGAAAAGAAAGCATGTCAAACAAGTAAAGAAACAGAAACTTTCAGAACAACTTATTTAAAAAGAAGAAATGAAAGGATTTGAGATAAAAGAAATTATGAACCGGAAATGAGAAAATGCAAACTATTACAGCAAATTAGCATGCATAGAAATCAAATACAAATAATTAAGGAATCATAAAGAGAGAGAGACATAAGAAGAAAAACAGTCACAATTTAAGGTATAGCAAATGCATTAATAAGAAATAATAAAATAATCAAAGAAAAGTAACAAACAAAAATGTATTTCACATAGAAGTTGTATAAAAACGAAATTCAGAAATTGGAAATGCTGGGATACTTGCCACCTGAGATATAATATAAACTTTTCATGAAACTAAATGGCGAACATCACACAGAGGTTGCTTATATAACCCACATGAAATAAGGAACTATCGGAAAAAGTTCTCGGCGTTGCTCAGAAGAACAAATGTGAAATGAAAATAAAACTTGTAGATGTTAATATGTGTTCGAAGTGCTAAAAATGATAAATATTTAAAGAATATTTCGGAAAAAAAAGTGCATTGAAAGTAATAAATTTTCAGTGCATTTTTTCCGGTAACGATAACGATGACAGAAACTAACTTCTATAAAATTATCGAATTTTAAGGAAGAATGTCACAAATTATATTTATTCACTGTACAAGCCAATTTCTCACGCCTTTCGGCATGCCTTCGTTGTAATAGGAATAATGTGTAATTGGAAGCATATTCATCGCGTATTCGAGATACAGGGTTCAAACCCCGGCAAGGGCATTGCTCATTTTTCACATCTCCAGCTTTCCCCCGAAAAACCTAATGACTCTACAAAGTGGCGCCTGAAGTAAAAGGTAGTAGACGATAATTGTTCACTACCAGGATTTGGCGATTGAGTCCCCTAATCCCCAGCCACACTTCCTTTCCGCATATCTTCGTAATGTAGTTCGAAACACAGTTCGAGGCTTATTCAAGAAATTCAGGGTTCGAGTGTGGGTGAGTGCATTGCACATTTGTCACATCTCCTGCTTCAAACAAACCTAATGACCCTATAACTGCTATCCAATTTTCTTTTTTCAGTTTTATGCCTTAAATTACGCACATTTATATGTACAGGGCTAAAGAATTGCAAACGCAAAATAAAGAATTTCTCGAATTTGCTATGACAACGTAAGAAGTTCGGTCCTTTAAAACTGCCAGGATGCAATTTGAATGCTTTTTTAATTGATTTTTCGAAAATTGTAAATTACAGTAAATGAAAGATTATACAGATTCTTGTGTAGTTTGATCAGGTGGCGGCCTAAAGCCTGTCCAGTATAAATTAAGAAAATATAATAAACATGATATTTTTTAATTGCAAGATTTTTTTAAACGCCTCGAAGAAAACCTTTGCAACATACTTAACGCTTCAGTTCGTCTAATTTGTATTCTGGCAAAGTGGAAAAATAACCATTGATGGAAATACAAGGTAATCAAACAGTTCTTGCTAAATTGGACAGTCAGAAAGAGAAAGTCATAAAACAAATAATAATCCCTTCTTATCCTCAAAGTAATTACCATTGGCATCCAGTGCCTTTTGCCAGCGAGTGGCTAGCTGTGCAATGCCATCGCGGTAAAACTCAGGATGCAAAGAAGTCCGTGAGGGCCTTTTCAAGGTCTGATCAGTTGTTGAAACATTTCCCATGAAGATGGTTATTCAGAGAATGGAAAAGATGGTAATCTGCTGGCGCGAGGTCTGGGGAGTATGGTGTATGGAGTAGTGTCTCTCAGCCCAGTTCCTGGACTCTCGAGTCACATGCGGCCTCGCATTGTCATGAAGCAGGAGCACACCCTTACAACTGACCAATGCTGGCTCTTTATGCATTAGTACCTAATGCACACGTTCTAACTGCTCCGAGTGTAGGTCTGCTGTGATGGTTTGGCCCACTGCAGGAGCTCATAGTGCCCCACTTGGCAACTAGTTCACCAGATACAGAGCATGATCTTGCGCGGTTGAAAAAGATTTCATTGTATGCCTTTCCTAAGCAGTGCAAATGGAGTCTGATAGTTTCATCAGATACCTGGAAGTGCGCAGCAAGGTCACCACATGTTTGGATACTATCACTTTCTATGGCTGCTCTCAGGGCCTCATCGTCCAATGCTTGTGGCCGACCGCTGCGTGGTACATTCCTAAGAGACATATCCCCTGACTTGAACATCTGGAACCATTGCCTAGCGGTTTGTTCGTTAACCGCATCATCACAAAGGCCTGAAAAATTCGACGCCTTGATTCTGCTGCTGACAGACCCATTTTAAAATCATACATCAAGCAACTCCGAAAGAGTGCCTTTGACGCTTCCATTTCAATGAGTTGCTGCTTGAGTTATGTTTGAAGTACCAATACTACGCGCTTTTATACTCTTGGTCAATGCCCGGACTCCCATCCTAACCACTTCACCGCCAGGTTTGCGACTATATTTATGTTGGGGTTCACTCTTCCAGTGTCGTATCAGAAACGACAAGAACCTTTTTGGTTACCTTGTATTTGTTGGAAACTTCGAGTACAAGCGATCAATGAAAATAAGTTCACATAATGAATAATTATGACACAGAAGTCTGAAAGCACTTGAAATTTGGTATAAAAAATTTAATTATTATGTTGAATTAATATTGTGTGTATTATTTTTTTATTGTAATGTGCGTTAGTTCGAACCGGAAATACTGTGCACATTAATTATAAAATGAGTTTATGAAGTACTTCCTTCTAAAATATTATACATAATTTATGTCATTGTTACGTAATGTGATAAGTGTAAGATATGGATTCATAGAAATAAAAGAAATTTGGAGGGCATTTCAACGGACTGCCCCATTTTGTGACCAAAACTGTATGAAGTATACTGGAAATTTATATTAACATACTATGTATAGAACACTGATGTAAAATTTCATTGGTAAAGTAATATGCGTCATAAATAGGTAATATAGTTGTAATAAATATCCTTGAAGTCTGAACTTGTCTTTGAGATTGAAGGAGAAATTTCCTCTGAAGTGAAACTATGTTTGCTTTTAGAGAAAATGAGAACGGATCTCTCGGGACATTTCTTGAGTAAACAACAGAGATAGAAGGCAATTTATTCGCATAAAAAAATAAGAAAGCTTATGTTATTTGGAGTCAACTTGAAAAATACTCCCCCATTTCCAACTTATTTCATAGCTTAAAGTGTATTGTAAGTTCCTGAAATTCGTGACAATAATATATTTCTCTTACACCAACTTATAATCTATTTAGCTACACAGGGATGCTAAATTTTAGGGTGATATTATTAACTATGACATCATTTTTGCAACTGGATTATGAAAAAAATTTACTTTTAAGTGTCGTTATTTTTCTCAGAAATGGCATTTTAGCATAAAAATTTCTTATTTTTTAAAAGCAGTGGATGATACGCTATTATTTACACTAAGCACACATCAATTCTAACGACTGTTTTGCTGCGGCATAGTGTAACAAATTGAACTATAGTTTAAAAATTATAGAGTTTAGGGTAGTAATTGAGCATTACTTATACATACTGAACATTTTAAGGTTTCAGAATAACATATCTGTGCAGTATCGATCAAATTAACATTTCGATTATGCAATTGCTAAACCTCCACCTCAAATGAGAATTGACTTCGGAATTTAATATTATCACTTACGTGACGCATGTAAAGGAAGCCTTATATAACACCTAAAACGTAACCTTAAGCATAACATTTGTGTGACATATGAACACTGATGTCCCATTAGTAATTAAGTCCTTTGCATTAAATCTACATGCTCACTGAGAGAGCAGAATTATTTAGTGTTGCCAAGCCAGTTCGGAATAGTATGATTTCAGGACGATCCAAAGCTCTAAATAGCTGATGGTGCTTCGTATCATCATCAAACGGTACACGGAAGGCATATGCGATGCTCTTGAATGAGAATTAACCTAGCTTGTGTTTACTAGTGACTATAAAATAGCATCAGATAAGTTTTCAGCGAAAGTCAGGCCCTGCGTAACTCAGAATCTTAAGACACAAAATAGGTAACATTGTGGCAATGTAAAGCTTGGATTGAATATTGAATAGAACTTTAAAATTTTCTGTCGACTTACGCTTTATCTAATCTAATTTGTTCTGACAACAGTTTGGTTCCCCGAACTACGTCTGTATTCCGTCTTTAAATTCATAATTTGCAATCAAAAGCGAGCATTTCAGAAATTTCTCATTTTAAAATTTAAAATTATTATGAAGATTAAGATTAAAACAGCAGCAAGTATGTTTAATTGTATCTAAAAGCTAACAATTCTTAAAAACGTTTTCGAGATTAAACACGAAGGGAATTTAATTTTAAGCCCATTAAATTATTTCATAAAATATATATTTGCCAAAATAACGTTTCAACTTCCTATTTTAAATAATTCTTTCAGTAGCTTTTCAGAACAGTCTGTTACGCAGGCTATAATAAAGACCAGGAAGTCATCGCGTTTTACATTAGCTAGCTTTGTTTATTTGAGCATGACAAACCACTCGGGGCTATCTACCTCATGGCTGGGATGTCTTCGTGGAAGATTTTTTAAAAGTAACTACAAGTTACGCACGCGGAACATGACGAAATGTCCCATATAGCCAATCCGTTCACTGGGATTCGAACATTACCGCTTCTGAGGCCTTATCACGTTTTACAAAATAATAACTTAACAGAAGCTGATCCTTATCGATTAGGTTATTTGAGCTCGGCAAAGTCGCGAGGGCTATTTGATTTAGATAAGGGATGCCTTCGTGGAAGACTTCCTGAGGAAAGCTCTCTCGCATTTACGTAATGCATGCAGAAAATTCCGAAAACCAACAATGCAAGCAGCCCGCTTGCCTCGTTTCGAACTCAGCCTGGTCGAACTACTAGTATTCAGGAGCCTTAGATGTTCTTATAGATCAAACATACAAACTAAATGCTCTTGTAATATAAAAATTCACTTAATGTGGTTATGTGTGATAAGGTTGGCTTTTAGCGTAAAGTTATGTGAGGTAAGATAGGCGGATGTTGCTAAAATGTTTTGGAGTATGTTTTAAGTTCTTTCATTTAATTTTTGGTAAGAGACGGAAAAAAAGCGAAAAAAGTCCGATTACATAAATGTCGAAATATATTTAATTAAATTATACATTGACAGCTCATTGTTAGGTTATTGGGCTACTCCGAAAGAATAATTTTCAAGTACTTATGTAAAAGAATAGGGGTTATAAATTTAGTTAATCGCAAAATTGTTTTCTAAAGTAATTTTTTGGATCAGGTTTTCATCAGACTGCTCTTACTAATTTTGAGTTATTTAAAATTATTACTGCTTAGTGTTATTTGCTACTCAAGTAGCTCATGACTTTCTTGTTATAAGTATTTTGGAAATGAAAAATCGATTCCCATAAATAGGAATTTACTTCGAAAGTTGGTAAGCTGGTTTCTAAGGCCGATAATTCTGATCAATTAATCTCCGCATAAGGAGAACACAGAATAATGTGATTCAAATGTGTATACACATTCGGAAAGCTTGTATTTCAATAAATTTGAAGTCTATAATAATTCACTTTGCGCAGAAATGTATAAAACAAAGGAATATATGTATAGAATGCTTTCCCGGTAGCCGGGACACATGTGTCCCTTGCGTTCACATCATTAACGAAGACTCAAAGATTTTAGTTCATTACTGTGATTTAAAATTTGCTGCTTAGTGTCATTTAGGAATGCCACTTTGTCTTCATTTTCTTCCTGCCTAAATACTTGACTAAATGTCTCCAGTATATAAAAAATTAACCTCTATAACCCAAGGGAAAAGGTTAACATATTTTTAGTTACATTTATGACCTCCAGACGGCGTTTCCTCTATAAAAGAGCAATAAAATTCCTGATAATAAATACTAAATGTAGCAGTCGTCATTACTGCCTGAAGATGAATTAAAAAAAATTGACGCAGAACAGTACCTTTTCATTGCTATTCTATACATATCGTTGAAAAACATCTTTTGAATTTCAGGGATTTCTGTACAGCCATTATTTCAGGTAGCCCCATAATTAAAAGTCACGAGGTTCCAAGTCTGGAGATCGGGATGGTCATGCTTGATAGAAAATGACATTGTACCTTTAAATCCTGTCGTGAGAATAGCATTTATTTACTGGGTTAGTAACACTAAACGATGTCTCTTTCTGCATGAGTGTCGTAAAATCTGATGCATGCCTTTCTTTCAGATTAGGAATTGCGCAATTTAGGGCATGTCAGAGCCGTGCTGATTTGTGACAGTTATAGTTCAAAAGCAAAGCCATATTCTCATGACCACGAAGCACTGTATAGTATATGTAACTGAAACTAAAAATTATGCATAGTAAAGTATTTAAAAGTAAAATAAAAAATGAAATTTTACGAATGTCTTTTGTTCATAAGTTCAAAACTAGCCAAACTATGAACGTTTTAAATGCTAATGACTTTTGACAATCTATACATAAGATACCAGATTATTCTCCGAAGCACATTTGGATTCCAAATTGTGAGTTGTAAACCGTTATAATTCCTGAGGCATATTTGAAAAGCGATTACCGGTGGAAAAAAAAGCGACTGAAAACATCCAACGAACCAGGTGCTACAAATAGTTCACTGAATAATTATTTGTCGCTTTGTTACTTAGCTAATGTTGTATGCCTCTTCGTCGTATTTAGTAATAATGGTTGAAGTTTGATTTCTGATCCGATTTCTCAAAGTAAAAGGTTTTTAGTACTGTTGAAATTTGCTATGAAATATATCTCCTACAATAACGAGTGTAGGAAAGGTAAGAAGGAAGTTTCCTAAGGAATTCAAGAAAGGCAGACAAATGTTTGAGACCGAGAGGATAGTGAGAAATCCTATTTGAAATCATGAATGCAACATTTGAGAAAAATCTTTGCTTAATTAATAGTAATTCTGCAATTAAATTTTAGAAATTTTCTTAAATATATTGTAAAAAACTTTTACGGAAAACATATGTTACCCTAATTTGTGCATAACAGGATGTTTTACATGCACGAAAACTAAAGAAATGGGTTTGAGCATGCGTTTTATGACTCCACGTAATATGTTAAAATAAATTTTTTCCCCATACTGTGTCTGGTGATAAAACACAGATTTCTTAGATGAGCGTAAAGCAAAATAAATAATCCACGTGCACTAAACGCCGCTCAGTCACTCCCCACAACAAAAACCATAAACCGAGACAAAAGGGTGTCTTTTTGATTAATCTTATGAACCCAGACAACCCCTTTGCAGCACCTTACCTCGCGTCAAGTAACTTCCACTTCTGCCTTTAAAGAGCTGAAATTTCTCTCAAATATTCCGAGAAAAGTGATGCGTTGAAAACCGCAAAGCTGAACTTTTTGAACTCCTTAGGGGCCATAATTTTACCAACAAAGAACAAAAAATTTGTTCCGCTCTGTAATTGTGACTACATCGGAAAAAGAAACAGAAATGGCATAGTTTTAAACAGTAAATAACTCTTTATTTTCTTTATTTTAAAGGATAAATGGTCTTATTTAATGTTTTTTTAAGTTTTCATCCTTCAAAATTAGTTACCTATTTTAAATATGCTAACTGCATTATTGACTCTTTTGCACTCCCTTTCTTCCTCTCGAAACAGATATTATTACACACTAGAACTTGACTGATTCTGTTTCGGAGGAGGGATGTAAATGAATCAGCGGAAGTTAAGTTTGCCATTGTCATCGAACCCGGAAATAAAGACTAATACTGAAGTTATTTTAAAACATGTGGTCGATGATAAATGATACTAACCTACAGGAAAAGAGACTTTGAAAAAGAATGGATTTTACATTAACACTAAGAATTGTGAGAAAAACATTCTCTCGGCATTAGTAACGTCGCATTCGTAGAAAATTATAAGGAGTTAGTTAATTTACTATTCTACCAAGTTTTTTAATGTTTTTAAAATTTTAGACTAGGTTATATGAATACGGCAAAGCCACGAGAGCTATCCATGTTAGAGGAGTGATGTCTTCGTTGAGAACATTCTGAAGGACATTGGCTCGTATTTACTTTACCCATGAGAAAAAACAAGGAAATTAATAATGCAACCAGTCCGTTTGGCTACGATCGAATCCAAACCAGGTCGAACTACCAGCTTTCAGAGTTTTTAAACAAACGGCCACTGTGGGCCTTTAAATGTTTTAAATATTCTGTAGAGACTTATGTTTATTTTAAATAACCAGTTAAATTTAATTTTAAGTTACTTTCCTATAAGCCTTCATTCCCCTAAATGTCAGTGCCAGAATATTTAAATTTGGTAGCGCGTGTAAGAAATGCAAATTCTACCAGTGGAAGAAAATGTTTAAATATCAACATTCCAGTAGGCAACGTTAGAGAGAGTCTGGGAAATCTCTGTGCGTGCTTATACGCAAGCTTCCGCTTAGCAGTTATTGCTGGCTAGACGTAGCTTAATAGCTATTATCTTGCTGCCACTAGACTCGTGTACGCGCTGTAGGATACAGGATTGTATGAGCCCTGTAGTTTAATTCTGCTACTTGTGAATATTTCCAATTTTGAGTTTGATTCTACTGTTTCAGTTACCGCCCAAGAAGAGGCGTAGTATGTTAGCGTCAAGTTGGCGCATTGTACATAATTTAAAGAGTTTAACAAAGGGCAGTTTTAACCCTTCTTCGGTTCAATCTCTTCTTCTCCAGATTCCACACAACGGATAGACAGTAGAACCTTACAATTCTAAATTAAAATTTGGGAAGTTCACATTCATTAATTACAATGCATTGGACATAAAACTTTATCGATAAAAACCACATACATTACAGACCACATATGTTACAAATATCCATGCCTTCTCGGTAAATAGAACCCGCGTATAAAGATACAGCATCTAAAGCAACACTAACCACTACACCAATTAAGAAGTCGTGCAAATATTTTTAACGTTAGTAAAGGTTTGTTTTATACATTTGAAAGCGAAGAAGCTGCTTAAACGCGTTTTATACTAAACAGAAGTCTAGTTAACAATAATATTATCAAAGATATCAAGAATAAACTAAATCCTCGACTTGTGTCAGAATCGATTTTTGACAGGACATATCGAGGACTATCGCTAGTGAAATTATTAGTTTTTTAAAGTTTTTGCATGGTTTTATGTTTTGTTTTAATTTTTTTCATACCTTTCGTTCTTCAGAAATATACATTTATTGTAAAAAGATATCTAAAATAAAGAGGTACACTCTTGTAACCATAATAAAATAACTGGTGGCAGGACAATTAAAGATGAAGAATAGTTTATTATTTTTTAATAACTGCTATTGTTTAAATATTTAGGTACACTCTTCGTTTTCCTAACTATAAGTTATTTTACCTGATAATACCTTTTAATAATACTCATAAGAAATGAACAAAAGTCTTTAAAAAACGTTTAAAGGTGGAGCAGTCGAAGCTGCACCAGTGTTTCGGCCTTCAGCCATCTTTGGCTACCTACCCAAAATATGATATTAACTTGACATAAAACTATAAAAACTACACCTTTTTTTCAAAGATGCACGATTTAAATTAATTTCTTCTACGTTTCATAGATTTACTTGAAGAATTCCTTACGTGGCTCCAAATGTCTAGACAATGTCTTAGAAATTCAAAATTTTGTTATAAATCTCAGCGATGTTATCTGATAACCATCTCTCTTTTTTGTGAAAGATTTGTGTCCCTGTATATATTTTTCAGTTTATACTCCGGTAACGTATTCTTCGCCATCGCACGTGCCGTAGCTGTATCGAAAGCCGTAGCTGTATCGAAATTCCTAAAGAGGTTTGGGAGTTTCACCATAGAACACGTGATGGAAACATGATCACGTGTCATGCGACGTTTTACGCTTCTGGAGGCGCCTCATCGGCGACATCAAAGTGCTTTTTCGAGGTCAACACCTCAGTGGAACTCATCTATCAATCTTCTACCTGGTTCCTTCGGAACGGCTGAACGTGATAATACCAACGATCAGCTTATATCGCGGGTTAATGAGCGTCGTTTTGGTGTCTTACATGTAGGATGATAACGATTAAAATCATTAAAGTTTGAATTATTTGTAGAAATACCGTGTCGTCGATGTAATTGTTCTTACCTATTTGAAAACGATGCTGGTGCACTTAATATTTTCGTATGGCTGGAATAAATGTGCGTTGTATATAGAAAACTAATACATATTCATTATTTAAAAATAAAATGCGAACATATTATGTTTTAGAAAGTTTAATGCTTGAGAAGAGCATGCTTTAGAAATTATATTCTAGAATAATTTTCCTCTTCCCGCGAAAGGTGATGCTGTTGAGTGTATTTTTGAGAACTAACTATAATGTATTATCTGCTCTTTTGTAGTTTGTTTAGTAGAATCTTGCTACTAAAAGTTACTTACTTATAATAAATTAAAATTTAATTTTCAGTTCGTTATAAAATTAATCTGTTAGGTTTGCTTAAAATTTCTATGTAAAATTATTAACAGTACAGTCCAAAAAAGCTTCAGCCCGAAGACTATTAGTCTCAAAACGGGATTTTGTGTCGTCTACTATAAACGGCTGTATCATTTTTCAAATTGCTGCCACCAAATGTTATCGCCTTGTATTATTTTTAAATAATTCAATGATAAGAAATCTGGATGTATGTATGTTTGTGTATTCTTTGTATTGTGAAAAAAATTGCGGTATCTAAAGCCATCAAATTTTGAATAAAGTAGTTCTCCACCCAAACATGTGCATCTGGAAGCCTGAATTTTGAATTATGAATTTTATATTTAATATTTTGTAAACGTTTATTGAATTTTTAATTAAAAAACTCAACGATTTAAAAGCGAGCAGTGGAAACATTGTAGGAAAAAATAATTATCTCTAGCAAGCGAGGATGTTTATCGGAAATTGTAAACATATGCTCTTTAAATTGTAAAGATATGTTGATTTTGTGATTTTGCGTTGAACTGAATTTTATGCGGCATAGGTACGAAGAACGTGATATTTATTTAATAAATTTGACGCTCGAAACGTTAATAATAAAACGACAAAAAAAACGCTTTGCAAGCCAACTGGCTAAGAAAACTGAACATTGTTATCATGACTGAGAAAAAATTGAAAAAATAGAAAAATGTGTGTCAATACATCGGTAATTCTAAACATATGCAGCTTTTGAAATTTTGCAATTTCGTTGTTGAGTTGTTTGCGTCGTAAATACAAAGAAAATAATGCTTAGCAATAAAGCTAAAAAGACAAAAAGAAATTGGTTAGCAGGACTGATAGACTGCAATCTCAGTGAGAGCTTAAAGAAACCTTAACAAGCACCTTCGGGGTGACCGTTAAAATCTGAACCCTTACAGATTTTTCTCTCTGGGTCTTTTTATTTTCCATATTCTTATTTAGTATAATCTACGAATTTATTTCTTTTTGACCTCGGTTTTCAGCTCTCATAAACAGAAATCAAAATTTGATTTTCATTTGTTTTCCAAAATGCAGTGAGTCTAATTTACTTTTATTTGCGATTACTTTGCTAGAAGCAATCTAAAGAAAGATCTTATAAAAGAAATAACCTGTAAATGCATGTTACTGAATTTTGATAAAGCTTATGTAATGAATCCTGAATTATCATAAATCCGTGTCCTGAATTTTTTTGGAGTATCCTGAATATTCATAAAGTTTATGTTATGAATGGTAATTCAAATTACGTGTTTTGTCTATTTGATTATGAAAAAGCACACTAGGGTTATCTGCCTAAGGGGAGGGATGTCCTCGTAGAGGACTTTCTAAGGGAAACTGGCTTATTTACACGTTACAACATGGGGAAAACTACGAAAGCGCCCATGCAGCCAGCCAGTTTGCGGAATTCGAACCGAACTACCACTATTTAGCGACTTTACCGCTCGGGCAGGTGGGGGGCTTCAAATTACGTGTATTCGAAAGTTGGTCATAGCATTTTCGCGTTAGTTCATTTTAGTATATTATTAAATATTGCATAACATGTAAAACAATGCAATGCATATAGTAAAATGTTTTGGATTTTTTTTTAAGACGAAGAGCTTAAACACACAAACTCGTTCAAAAATGGACTGTTCTATTTCCGGGAAATTTTATTGGCAATGTAAGTGGAAATTTGATTGGCTTACTGCTTGCAAATTCCACAAGAATATATTTTAGAACTGAATTTAAGGCAACAGATATTTCGGTTTGTCTATAAAATCCTTTATAGTTTAGAATGCAAAAAAAGTCAGCATACGAAAATGGTGACGCTGCTTGACTGAAAGAACTGTGAAGAAAGCATAATTGGCAAAGTTTGGCGCATTCTGAAAATTTAATAACTTCTACTCAGGTGGTTGTTTTAATGCGCAAGTACCCTATGAAAGGTCTGGCTGCATGAGCGTTTTCGCACTTTTCACCATGCGTAACGAGTATACTAGTCAATTTTCCTCAAAACGTCCTCCACTAAGACAGCCCTTCTCTGAGAAAGATATCCCTCGAGTGCTTTGGCATAATCAAACAAACCAAGCCCAGATCTTAGGCTGGGTACTTGAATACGCCAATAGTACATTGGGTCTATCTGCTTGAAGGAAGAAAAGCTTTCAGGAGGTCTTACTAAGGAAAACTGGATTCTATTAACATTGCGCATGAGTAAAAGCACGAAAAACATTTATTTGTCTGGATTCGAACCTAAGTCGAAGTACCAGCATTGGGTGGTCTTAACCACTCCTCCACTGTTTCGCCTTCGAAGCTCAGAAATCTGCTTTTGATATGGCAGGTTTCTTCTTAATCGTTTCGTAGCTGTCGAGAAGTATCAAATTATTACTAAAAAATGTTTTGCCCCACTTTGCTGCTTCTTTAAAGTAGCTTTGAAAATGTAACAATGTACAATTTTAGTTTAATTGACCAGTTAAAAAAGCAACTGACATGAAATGATTTACCGAATTCTGTGTTCATTGTTTCAGTTTTCTTCTGTGAATAAAGATGCACCGAAATAGTGTTAGGCTATTTTTCACATGATGCTTTCGAAACTTTACGATTAAATATTACACGCATCTCTAGAACATACAGTTGTAGATTTTCAACTAAGAGTGGATCAAATAAGTGTCATGGGACACCTTTTAACAAAAATACATGAAATTTAAATTTTTATACGATTGCTTTAGAAAGAAGTTTCTATTGACTAACTCCTGTTCAAATATAAAAGTTAAATTAGGAACCAAACCAATTTAATGGTTCTGTAGTGAAGTTTTAGTTCGGTGGCAAATTTGATGATGTAAAATATTGCTAAATAGATATGACTTAAGCACACTAAATCATAAAAAAGTGTCTATCAAGGTAGGCCGTATGTAAACTGAATTCCATTAAATACAAAATGTTTAATTTCATAATTCCTACATATAGTAATTTTAACTGATGTTTTTAAATTTTTATTCCCCCTCCCTCTCCCAACGGCCGGACATTTTGCTAGTTAAGTGTTATCGTCGGGATAGGTCGGATTCATCAGTTATTTAGCCGTCTCATCCCTGAGATTGCACGAAACGCAAAACAAGAAGCGATCGATTTTACACACACGAAAATGAGAAGTTCTATCGCAGTTTTGATGGCGAGCATACCGGGGCACTCATCCAAACGTTTCCCATTCTTCTTGTTCTATTACTAAATTTCTCGAGAGAGCTTCCGGCTCGCCAGTATTTTGCCTTTATAATGTACGTATACTATACGTTTAAAAACATCTATGCTTTTCCCGGAATTCCAACCCAGTGATAACTGCAGCCAGCCAACAGGGCGGCGATTATGGTTTCTAAATTTTTGCACTTTCAGAAATTTGCAGTAAAAGTTTAATATACGTGGCTGCCTTTAGATGAATTATTACTGGGCTTAAGAATTTTGATTTGTGATATTTTGGATATCGAAGGTCGCAAGATGATGGATTTTATATTGTTTGACTAATTCGACAAGGATCAGCACTTTTTTCCACTGAGATTTTTTTCTTTTTCAAGACTACAAAAATTGAAATCTTACATGTTTTTCATTTTAAGGTTACCGAGTAAGCAAAGGTATCATAGAATGTTTATTTCTTAACCAGTAAAATTATAAAAATTGTTCAATATATACGCAAAATATAGTGACGTAAAATTTTTGAAGCATCATGCGTGTTTTATAAAAAATGTTTTTAATGTTAACTTTTTCAATACCTCCTTTTTGGTTTTCAACGTTTTACAACTGCTTTTACTTTTTAGTTATGTTTTTGTTCAAGTTTTTTACTCTGGAACTTAGATATCAAACTTGCTTTTAGAATTTTACTCCTTTTACTTACCTTTAATTTTAATTTTCAGCTCAATGCGCAAAATTCTTGACCAAAAAGGTCTCTACGTTCTTTTACTACTTTCTATAAATTTATAACATATATATGTGTGTGTGTGTTCGTGCACAGAGAAAACGAAAATATATGAATATATATATATATATATACACTGGTGGCAAAAATTAAGGACGAGACGGTTTTTCGAATATAACTTTGTACAAAAGCTTTCCAAATCAACACATTTAATACCGTAAGATCCCCAATACGTAAGGACATGAGTAATGTAAGCAACACTTACTAAAAGAGAAATCAGAGGGATAAAAAGAAGCTTTATTGAAAAAGTAGCATGGAGCGCAATGCGACTGAAGGCCGAAACATCCCTGTGATGGGTGTCCAGCAAGAAACATCCGGTCTTTAATAGGGGATATCATCTCCCGTGACTGCTAGGCAGGTTTCACATCATTTGTGCATGCTGGATATGTGGTTGTTAATGAGCTGTTGAGACACTGCTGCTCGTACCTCTTGTAGCACCAATCGCAGTTTCGGAATCGTTACTGCCGATGAGTTACATGCTGACACGGGTCTCCCTAGTAAGTTCCGTACATGCTTGATGGGATTTAGATCCAAAGACCTTGCCGACCAATCCATGTGTTCAATATATTCACTCTCCAACAGCTCTTCGACAGTAACTGTGCGATGAGGTGGAGCGTTGTCGCCCATGTCGTCCATGTTGTCGTTGGAACTGAGGAACCCTTGTGAAAAGACGCATGTAAGGAAGAAGAACCTCGTTACAATAGCAGTCCCAGGTGACGAACCTCCTTGGGAGATATGAAGGTCGGTCCGGCTACCAAGCATTATGTCTGCTCGAACGAGAACTCCGCGACCTCCAAAACAGTCCCTTTTGATGATGTTGAAGGGGTTATTGCGTGTTCCCCGCTCTGTCCAGATGTTTATGTGTCTAGAATCGCAACTCAGACTAAATCTGCCCTTATCTGTAAAGAGTACTCGTCCCCATTCATTGTCTCTCCAATTCCGGTGTTCCCGGCACCACAGAGAACGCCTTCTCCGATGGGCAGGCGTTAGAGGTACACACCGTACAGGGCGTCATGCAGGCAGAATACTGTTAATTGCTGTTAATTGCTATGCACGGTGGTGGTGTAGGCTTCTGGCCGAGGTAAAACGCGATATCGGTCGTCCAGTCGCATGTGTCGTGTGTCTAGCGATTTCTCGCGCTGTCTGCCGCCTGTTTCTTCTGGCCTGCAAGGCAATATACCGGTCCTCTGCGGGTGTGGTTCCTCGTGGACGACCACTACTAAACCCCCGGATAGCTGTTCCTGTAGTTTGAAATTGTCTCCAAAGTCGTGAAACGTTGCTGTGAGCAATTCCGAACTCTGTAGCCACACTTTTCACACTGCGGCTTTCCTCCAACTTCCCAATGATTTGACCTCGGGTAAAAGTATCCAGATGTCGTCTAACAGATTGATTATTCGCCATTTCTCGCTAAGGCAGCAACTCGGTGTGATTTTAACTGCTGTACGGCGTGCAATCTCTTTGCCAGATATACTGATCTTACACCGACAACATGCTTTATACTACTCAGACACTCCTCCATTACGTCTACCTGCATATCTGCGCATGTGCTACCGAATATCACCTTACTTAATCTCCTGATTGGCTTTCTGTCCGCTCTGCCTCTTCATTCAGCTGATATGCTAATTTTTCGACTTCGTCCTTAATTTTTGCACATCAGTGTATATGTACACAAACACGCACGCACACACACACACACACACACACACACACACACACACACACACATATATATATATATATATCAAATATTTCAGAGGAATGAAACCTAAATTCGAAACTTAATGATCAACTAGTTATATAAGGCTTCAAATTACTTTTCCCTTGATAAGTTCTGTTTGAAGCGTTGAACTTGGGAGATCAATGTCCCCCTGCTAAAATATTTTGAATTTGCATGTTTATTTCAATGATTTCCATTTGTCTAATGTTTACTTGTTATTACGAACGAACTACGAAACGAATGCGAAATTCCAAAGGCGAAGACAACAATTGACAATTCTGATACGAATGCTACCTTTGTTTCGACGAGTTTACACATCGGTGGTTAATTGATCCTGTTTGGTACACAAAATTGAAGACAACATTTATGGTTTATATTTTAATAAAAAACACCAACAAGATATACTGTAATACAGCAGCATCGCAACGGCGAACGAACAGTTACATAATGTAAACACAATATTCGTTTGGCGTAACAGCGCCCTCTATACTATAAAAGTTGCAACACACCCCACCTGTACTCTGTTAAGAGTACACTAAATTTACATATCAATAATAAATGTTCATATAATCACAAATCAATACTGAAAATTATATTACAAATTAATACTATATGACACAAACACATAATATACATAACTGCTAAACTTCAAAAGGATAGATCAGTTGGACGGGTCTTCGGTAAAGTCCTTGGGAAGTACGAATCAAACATGAACGCACATACCCATCTCTACCTTTATAAACTTCTTCTATAATTCCAAGGGGCCATAATAATTTTGATTTCGTCGACCCCTCCAGCAATACAACCTCACCCTTTTTAAGATTCCTTTCAGGAGATGGATTTAGAAAAGTGTGCGCAGAACGTAATTCAAGGAGATAATTCTCCTTCCATTTTTTCCAAATTTGTTTCAAAAGGTTAGTTTGATACAATTTTCTCCTAGTCAAAGTCTGCCTGTTAATTGGTTCATTCCTGAAAAGGTCGGCGAAATGTACAGGATAAGAAACATTTTCTTGCCCTGGAAACAAGAAATGGGCAGGTGTGAGAGCTTGTGGCTCTTTTATTTCATTGTGGACATAAGTAAGAGGTCTGTGATTTAGAATTAATTCAATTTCTGACAAAATAGTCATCATTTCTTCAAAGTTAAGAAGAGCCTTTCCGAGAACCTTTCTTAAAGGTTCTTTGATGCTTTTCATAAGCCTTTCATAAAATCCACCCCACCAAGGCGCGTGAGGCGCAATATATTGCCAAGTTATGCCGTTTATTGAAATGAAATCTTTTAATTTTGAATCGATTATAATTTTTGCAAATTCTTTCAGAATTTCATTAGTGGCTCTGAAGCTCTTAGCGTTGTCGGAAATGATAACTTTACAATTTCCTCTCCTAGCTAAAAATCTCCTTAATGACAAAATAAAATTTTTTGTTGACATATTTGTGATTAATTCAATGTGCACAGCTCTAGTTACACTGCATGTAAATAATGTTATGTAAGCCTTTTGAGGCGTATCATTTCCAGATTTTATTAAAACTG
Source organism: Stegodyphus mimosarum (assembly GCA_000611955.2). Lineage (NCBI taxonomy): Eukaryota > Metazoa > Arthropoda > Arachnida > Araneae > Eresidae > Stegodyphus > Stegodyphus mimosarum. Next base: position 292,135 of record KK118334.1, on the reverse strand, counting down.
GGCCGGTGAAATCTATTCCTGTTACAGTAAAAGGAGGGTTTTCAGTAATTCTATTTTTTGGTAGTTGACTAGTTATTTGTTTAGCTGGTTTCAACTTATATTTTCGACAAATTAAGCAGTTACCTAACACTCTTTTTACAATCTGTCTACCTCGTGGAATCCAAAATCTAGACCTAATTTTGGCGAGCGTAAATGTCACTCCACCATGAAAAATTTTATTATGCTCTCGAATAATAATTAATTCTGTAAATCTAGATTGCTTAGGAAGAAGCACAGGGTGAGCCTCATCCTTTGTAAATTCTCCTTCTTCTAATCTTCCTTTTATGCGCAATACACCACAACTGTCGAGAAATGGGGCTAAATTCGAAAGTGGAGATTCTTTAGGAATCGACTTACCGTTTTTAATGTTCTGTAATTCTAGGTTAAACTCAATGTTTTGCTCATGTTTTATCCAGTCTAGTTCTGCATTTTGAAGTTCTTCAGCTGTAAGGGGACCTGCAACTGTTTGTCGTTTTTGAAGTTTATTAACAAACCGTTTAACAAGTGCAGTTACTCTTAGTACTTTTAACAAACAACTATACTTCCTTAAATCTAAAATAAATTCAGAATTTTCTACCAAACATTTATTTTGCACTGTTTTTTCAAATTCCGTTTTTAGCTCTAAGTCTACGTCTGTAGATTTTAAGTTCTCCCTTTCAGTTGGCCAGTATTCAGATGACTGACTGAGCCACGGTGGACCGTGCCACCAAAGCTGGTTCGAAGCTAAATTTGCTGCAGAAATTCCTCTGGACAGGATATCTGCAGGATTATCTTTTCCAGGGCAATGAGCCCAATTGTTGATATCTGATAAAGATTGAATTTCTTCTATTCTATTTTTTACGAAAGTTTTGTATTTACTAGATTGTCCCTTAATCCAATATAACGTAATCATCGAGTCGGTCCAAAAATAACTAGATGTATTAAATTTTAAACATCTACTTACTTGACGGGCTAATCTTGCGGATAACAAAGCTCCCATTAATTCTAGTCTTGGTAATGTAAGACCTTTCAGAGGAGCTACACGACTTTTAGAACAAATAAAACTAATACTTATCCTTCCATCTTCAGCTATAGCTCTTAAATACAGCACTGTTCCATAGGCTAAAAGAGAAGAATCTGAAAAAGAATGAATTTCAAATGAAATAAATTTACAGTTCAAATTTGACAAATAACATCTAGGAATCATGACATCTTCTAAGTGTTCGACTTCACTGCACCACAACTGCCACTTGTGATCCAGTGACGATGGAAGTTTGTCGTCCCAGTCCATATCATGAGTCCATAGTTCTTGTAGAATGCACTTCAACTTTATGGTGAAAGGCCCTAAAAATCCGATAGGATCATAAATATGACCCACTACTCGAAGAATAAACCTTTTCGAAGCAGTTCCGTTCTTGATAAACTTTGATAGTTCTTTCACGTTGAAAGATATACTGTCCGCATCTGGGTCCCAAACTAGACCCAACACCTTGGATGGTGAGTTAAGTCCCGTAGCTGAGCTCTTCTCCTGATCGATGTCGACCTCAGCATCCTTCCACAGCTCACGAAGTTTCAGGGAATTGGTTTTCCATTTTCGTAATATCATGCTACCTCTTTTGAGAATTTCCACACTTTCAGTCGTAATCTTCAAAGCCGCTTGCAAGTCTTCTTCACCTCCAACCAAATCATCGACATAAAAACATTCTGACAATAATTTGCAAGTATCGGGAAATTCCTGTTTACATTTATCAAAATGATATTTCAGAGTTGCAGCTAATAAATATGGACTTGGTTTCAGTCCAAATAAAACTCTACTAAAGTTCATTTCTTGATATGCATTAGAACCGATATCATCAGTCCAAAAGAACCTAGTAAATTTTCTGTCATTAGGATCGATCAAAATTTGTAGATATGCTTGCTTTATATCGGCTGTGAAGGCGATTGTATTTTGCCGAAATTTTAAGATCATTTCAAATAGATTTGGATATAAATTTAGTCCTTTGAATAAACAGTCATTAATCGAAAGTTGTCCTCCTTGATGAGAAGAACCATCAAACACGATTCTAAGTCGACTAGTAGATTTGTCCTCGCGAATGACCGCATGGTGGGGTAAGTAGAATGACTGCTCAAAACATGACAATTCAATATCTGACGATGAGTTCTCAATGATACCTTCCTTACGATAATTATCAATTACCTTTTTATAATCCTCAAAAAAAGCTATATCATTTCTAAATCTCCTAACCAGACCTTCGAAACGTTTCCGAGCCACTTCCCTATTATTCGCCAATTTCTCCTGCATACCTGGTTTCCACGGCAACTTTACACAATATCTTCCATCTACGAACCCAACAGAGTTATTAAATTCCTCAAGTATTTCTTGTTCCACTAAAGTCAAACACTCCGTTTCTTTGTTTGTAATACCTAAACTTTCTAGTTCCCAGAAACGCCTGAGTTCGGCTGATACAGTGCTTTGATCACCCAACACTACGTTTACAACAGCAGTCTTACTCAGATCATCACAATTTCCTTGCAAGGACCATCCAAGTTCAGTGTTTACAACTACCAATGACGTATTTAATCTTTCAAAACCCTTTGTCAAATTCCAATAAAAATCTGAGCCTATTAACAAGGAAATTTCATTATCATCGAACGCTTGATTATATCCCCACGTTAAAGTGAATCCCTTAGCTGCCATTTCAGCCCTCGTACTTTCATTCGGCAAATTAATCGTAGCCCTCGAAATTTCATCTGTTTCCAAAGCCTGTATTACAACTTCATTTCCGTCCAAGATATTTCGCAATCTCACTTCCACTCTGCGACAAGTTTGCAACCAAGGATCCTTTGCTCCAAACGAATAAATCTTTAATGTTTCTGACCCTAGACATTTTAATCCCAACTTCATAGATACATTTCTTTTAATAAAACTCTTTTCACTCCCATTATCAAACATTGCAATAATTATACCTGATGATTTACGACCAATAATTTCTGTCCTCACACACTGCAATAAAGTCACATTCCTATCATTTACAACTGAATTCGAAATAGTAGGCTGAATTTCCACTTCCTTTGGTTTTTCATCTTCCGGATTCGAATTAGATTTACATTTGCTAGAGTTTTCAAATTTAAAACAAATAGCTTTGGCATGTCTGCCAGAGCAGAAAGAACACTGTTTAGCATTACATTTTTTCACAAAACAATTTGTGTTACAACACAACAAACATCTCTTTTCCTTAATTAATTTATCCCTTTTTTGTTGCACCGTCATATTTTCACATTCAGTCTTACAGTGACCTTGACCGCAAAATAAACATACTTGTGAAGTTTTCGCCATGAATTCTGTTACTGACGCGTGTTGATTGCTATGACTCCGAGGGAAATTCCGTTTCTGGTTTCGAAAATTATTTTGTTTGTGTAGGTTAGAATTAAAATTATTATATGAAGATACATTATTGGAATTAATACGGAACGCTTTTTCTCTTGCACTTATGGCATTATGTAAAAACTTCATCAATTCCCGTAAATCATGACAATTATTTATATTTTGCTTCGAAAATTCAAGAGCCAATTCTCCTGGCAGATTTTTTAGTATTATGTTAGTCAGCATTGTTGTGTATGTTTCCGATTTGACATTCAATTCCTCTAAACATCTAATTTGAGTTTGGGCTTCAAAATAAAGGTTCCGAAGAGCCTGAATGTTAGAAGCATTCTTTACGGGAGTTAGATTTAATAAATTTGACAAATGAGCATTTATTAAAATGTCTCTTTGTCCAAATGTTTCGGAAATTAATTTAACAGCCTGTTTATAGTTTTCTGGAGTAATTGAGAAGCCTTTAATGCTAGCAAGGGCTCTACCACCTAACAACGACTTTAAATAGCAAAATTTGTCTACATCAGTTAAATTAGAATTATTATGCACAGAATTCTCAAACTGATTCCAAAAATCTAAATATTCTGAAGGTTCACCATAGAATCGAGGAAGCGAAAGTTTAGGGAGTTTAGTTCTGTTTTCTAAATGCACAGTTTTATTTTCTACATGAACATTTTCTGGGTTTAATGTTTGTTCACATGACTGATATGGAACCTTTCTGATTGATTTAATTTTGTTTTGCAATCTTACTTTAACTGGTATTATTTTTTCGTTATAATCATCTACCGAACTAATTTCATCCTTAATTTCGCTTTCTTCCTTCAACAATTCATCAATGTCGCTATTTAGTATGTTAACAATTTCGATTTTACTATTCAACTGTTCTAAATATGAATCACATACATCTATGTCGATATCCGATTCATTCAAATATTTGTTTATTTTTTCTACTAACTTTAGAGTTTGTTCTCGATGTGTGTCACGCTTAGTTCGCAGCTTTAACAATTTAGCCATTTTCACAATTTCTAGCAACAAATTTTACCCTTCGAATACTTTAACAATAAATAAATTCTAATTCTAGAATTCTAAGAAAACAAATTGTAATTTTCAACAACAAATCACACTTTCGGCATTAACACCAAATTCTAAGAAAATACAACAGATTCTTACTTGTAAATACATTCGAACTTTCTAAACATAAATGCAAACATTCTGTATATACGAAAACGAAAGTTTCATATTTTTAACCAAAACAAGATCAACGACATCAAATAGCTTTACTACTTCAAAACTTCAACAATTACGAAATATTCTATTCAAACAAATTTTCAACAAAACTATTTACTCACCCCACCAAGCGACGTTCCCGGACGATGTCACCACTTATTACGAACGAACTACGAAACGAATGCGAAATTCCAAAGGCGAAGACAACAATTGACAATTCTGATACGAATGCTACCTTTGTTTCGACGAGTTTACACATCGGTGGTTAATTGATCCTGTTTGGTACACAAAATTGAATACGACATTTTTGGTTTATATTTTAATAAACAACACCAACAAGATATACTGTAATACAGCAGCATCGCAACGGCGAACGAACAGTTACATAATGTAAACACAATATTCGTTTGGCGTAACAGCGCCCTCTATACTATAAAAGTTGCAACACTTGTACTACCTTAGGGCGCGACTATTTTCGAGATTCTAGATGATTAGGACCTTCACAAGCAAAGTTACTGTAAACGAGCGTATTAAATCACATCATTACCTTTCAAAATATCTTTTCACGATTTACGAACCTGCAGCTTTTGCGCATTTCGTTTTAGTTTTCAAACTTTGTTCTCATAGTCCTTTAGAAATTTCTTCTAACTTTTGAATATATAATATATATATATATATATATATATTGTTGCGTGCGTACAGGTTCGTTATGGATTGAATGCACAAGTAGTTAAAAAGTTAACAAAAATTTATTCTTTCCACAAGAAATAAATCAAAATGCTGAAATATTTCTTTAGAGATATTCACACAATATCACAATATCTCAAATGTTTAGCAAAACTTAATTCAAAACAGATAAAATAATTCTATCTCACAGCGAAATCGCTACAATCAATAACAACACTAAGTAAACAAACAACAGTTCGCTTTAAACAGCTACAACTACAACTGAGACGAGGTGTTTAATTCGGCTTTTATAAGCTTTTTAATGATCACTAGAACAATCTCGATTTTTCTGGATGGCAACAGTAATTACGAGATATTTATTTATTAAACATTAAATGCACGCGCTCTTTTATTTTAATTTTTCCGACGTAGTTTTCTCTTCAAAAATCGTCTGCGTTGAATAGGAAAATAAAGCAATTTTAATTACAATTCTAAATAAAAAGCCAAATAAATATGAAATCCGTAACGATATATGTGTATAATAATACTATAAAGTATCCAGTCTTAGTAATGTGAGATGTAGGGAAGATCAAGGAAAGTGATCATTTGTAGAAGGAACATTGAAGGTTATATATTGCAAATGGAAAAAATATATCAGCGTTTTAAATGTAAGATTTTTCCTTCAAACGCGAAACATATAATACGAAAAAACATCTTTTCTTACATAATATATTTCATGCCATAAAGCGACGAATATTTATGTAATTTTTTTCAACTAAAATAATTAAAAGCATTGCTAGGCCAGGAAATAATTCGTTATCAATCTAAGCTTGAGATCGATTACAAAAGGCAGCTGAAATTAAAAAAAATAACATTCTTAGTAAAGCTTTTATTAAAATATGGCATCATGACACAAATATTCAAAACATTAAAATTTACTTGAATGCTAATCAAAATGGAGAAAAGTGGTAAGAAAAGCAAACGTTTTCCATTCTAAGTAGTAATTTATATTGAAATATTTGTTTCAAATAAAATAAATCTAATAATTTTGAAAATTTTGCTTTTGAACCTATTATATTACATTCTTTAGATGTCTGAAATATGTTGAGAAATTAAAAAATTCTGTTTCATTTTAAAGACACGTACGAATGGAAAGAAAGTAAAGTTCATGTTAATAAAAACTGGGCGGAACAACGAAGAAGAAAAAAAAAATCTTAGAGTTTTCAGATTTTACATTACTTCCAAAAGGGTGTTTTTTTTTAACGTTTTGTGTGCTGCCTTTATTTATTAAATTTCATGTTCTTCGCACTTAAATCTTAAAATTCAATTCAACAGCAATATCGAAAAATAATTTTAAAATGAGAAAATCTTTAGAATTTCCGATACACAGTCTCGCACTCTGGAGATAAAAATGTTTTTTTTTCATACAGTGTTGTCATTGCTCGCTTTGAAATTGTTGAGTTTGTTAATCAAAAATTCGTTAAAGTGAAATATATTAAATATATTAAGTGAAATATATTCGTTAAAAATATGAAATCGATAATAAAACAAATTTCAAATTCCAAATTCAGGCTTCCAGATGCCCATATTTAGTGGAAGTTTACGTTGTTCAAACTTTGATGGCTCTAGGTACAGTTATTTTATCACAGGGAAAGAAACATACATACAGTTATGCAGATCCTTTAAATATTACACAGGGCTCTAATATTTTGTGGCAACAATTTAAAACGTGAACCGACATTTATAGTGAAACAACCCAAAATGGCAGAACGAAATTAATAGCCCTTCTGAGCTAACGTATTTTGGTATGTGCGCATGTTGATATTTCTCTGTTGAATTAAATCATTTGTAATCTGAAACATCTTTTCCTAGTTTCGAATACATGACCAATATTACTTCATCGCTAAAACTTCATCGCTCATGAAATACATCTAGAAATTTTCATTATTGTTTCTCAAAATAACTTATTACAGACTGGCTGGAATAAAATATTAATAGCAATTAACAGTATTCTGCTTCAGACCGAGCAATTAGAAGATAATTAAGAGCCATCTATCTTAATCCAGTGATGAAACCATTAAAAAATCACGCATTTCATTATTTTTTAATTATTTCCTCGCGATGTCCAATTAACCGCCGAAGTGTTAAATTGTAACATTTACACCCTGTCTAACAGGCTACAACTTCTCAATTTTTTCCCACCCCGATTTTTTTTGTCTGTCGACGTTTCGTAATCTTGATTTTTTTCTTTCCTTTTAGGTACTTTGAGGGGGCGTAGAAGAAGTTCCCGGCTAATTTCGATCACGATTAGAGCACTTATTAATTTAGCTAATAGCCAGGAACTGCTTCAGGCTTTGCGGTTGAGTTCTCTTATGGATAACATGAGCTTATCTAACGACGAATTAAGATGAAGATGATGAGTTGATCAATATTTCCTCTATGAGAATTAATGTTATTAACATGCTTTCACAGCAGCAAGAGCATATCAACTTGCTCTTTTTCATGCGTTTATCATAATTGGATAGTTTCAGTTGCATAGAAGATTGTGCGTTACCCATATAATATATATAATAAAATTATACTGTAGCATTCATTATTTTAATTAACAAAATCATTTTTAGTTTGAACTTTCCTATCGATATCTCAAAGTTTCAGTTGCTGCCCGAATTTAGCGCAAGCGAGATATTTATGCAAATCGCATATATCTGTTAGCAGTTTAAAAGACAGGAGTTAACGAAGGGAAAGACAGAGCCTTGGATTTATCGCCGTAAGGCTGTGCGCGCAAAGATTTCCTCTGTCTACTGAAAGTTCGCCTTCATAGGCATTTGCAATTACCAGTGTTGGCTAGTGAAATTCGCATTATTGCATTTCACTAAGGGTTAAGCTTCCCTCGCCGTCCTACTTAACCTAAGTTAGGGAATTGAAATTTGTTAACACACTTTATTTTCATATTATTTTAGTTCAGCCCAAGTAGTGGCTTACTCTCAAATTTGGAGAGTTGTAAATATTTGAATTAAAGGGTCACTTTTAAACCCTCCTTCTGACTTTGTAGTTCTTCAACACTAAGGACATAGCCTAGATTTGCTCACTGTCCTCCACATAGGGTTTCACAGCTCATGCTAACGAAGAAAGTCAAGAGATTGAAGGAGAAACCTTACAATACAATTAAAAAAATCAGATTTTCCGTGCTTTGGATCGTTTCATTTTGTATCTTATCTGTAATTTATTGGAGTAATAGTCCATTTATTTATTGGTCCATTTATTTGGAATCAACATATCGAGAACTTCATTTATCTGTAGCTTTATTTCTTCCATCAGAATGAAATAGAATTAAGTTTATTATTAATTTAGTTATGTTTTAAATTATTTAAAATTTTTCTCTGATTTAAATAAAAACAACAATAAAGCAATAACAATAACAATAAGAATAGTAATAATAATAATAATTAAATTAATAACATAATTCATGTCATTGAAAAGCTATGAAATTATTCTAGATTTTTTTTTAATCGACTGTGGTGAAATCTGCCTAAGAAGATGCCTTCATAGAGAATATTCTAAAGGAAATTAGCTAGTATTTACTTAACATATAGCGAAAATGCACATGCATTTTGTTTGTTTGCCGAGATATGACCGCTGAACAAGCTACTAGCGGTCAGTGGGTTTATCTAATTGGTGCTGGAGGACCAAATTTAAATTAAATGTATATGTTTCGTAGAATTATAAGGTTATTTTCTCCTTCCTTCCAGTATGACTTCGTGGTGCAAGAGAAACACACTAGGCGCGTTATCGAGAGGTCTAGATTCGAGTCCTGGCAAGGGCATTGCTCAATTTTCATGTTTCCTGCATCAAAATAACGTAGTCACTCTACAGTGGCGCCCGAACTAAAACGTGGTGGACAATAATTCGTCACCACCACGATTTGGCACTTGGGGGCCCCTCATAACCAGTCGCCGTTTGAAAAGGAGAATATATAAAATATTGTCGCCCTTTAAAAATGAGAACATACAAGGTATTTTTTCCCTCTTTCCATCATGCCTTCATGGTGCAAAGGTAGCACACTTCGCGCGTATTCGAGAAATCTAGGTTTCAGTCCCGAAGAAGGCATTGCTCATTTTTCGTGTCTCCTGCATCAAAATAACCTAATGTCTCTGTAAAATATCTTACATAATTCGGCAGATATGTTAATTTTTAACTTTAAATGAAATTCAGCATTTTTAATTTTTAGCCCAAGAATACATACATGATTATATGTTCAGTTTCAGGACTTGGGTAAATCAAATTTTTCATTGATTTATTTTAGTAGAAATAGCAATGAAGTTTATATTTCGGTGAATAAAAGTGATTTTTATGGTTAAAGGAATATTTTGTTTTATTATCTTTGATCTTTGTTGAAATAAAGTATTGCAAATCAACTTTTATACATATTTGAAAAACCGATAATAAAAGACGCATAAATATGAAATATATACAGTTGAAATTTCAGTTTAAGAACGTGATATGCATATTTTAACTGTAGAATTTTATATTTCTTAGCTATTACTATACTAGTTAGCTGTTATATTTATATTATTTAACTGTTACATTTACATTACTCAGTTAATATATTTATCTAGCTATTTTAGCTAAGAATTTTATATCATTTAGATGTTATATTTATGTTATTTATTCAACACACTTATCTAGCTATTTTAGCTTAAAATTTTATATTATTTAGAACTAGAATTATATTAGAATATACACGTAATAGTCTAATAATATAAGTAATTAGGGTTATCTTATATTGTTTACATATTTTATCTTAGAATTTTATATTAGTTATGGGTTATGTTTATTTAGTATTGTTATATAAATTTTATATCACTTTCACACCGCTGCTATTATATAAGCATAATTTTTCCATTCCATTTTTAGATATAAAAATATTTTGTGCTATTTTAAAATTTTCAAATGTTTCCTTTTTAAAATCCTAAAACTTCAAACGGTAAATTTTAATATAAAAGTTAGAACTATCATTAATAATTATTCAGTTGCTTTTGTGTAACGGCTTTTTCAATTACATCTTTTGAGGGTAAGTCTATTTTCTAGCAGGATTTTGAACATGCATGTATACTTAAAGTAATCCTAAAGAGGCTGAAAAACAAGTGTCGTTTGATATGATATTTGATTTTGAGCTCAAAGCCAACCACTAAGGAAGCAAAATGAAAAAAAAAATAATCCAATTAAAACGAACCTTCTAAGCATAAAGAACCTTCCATCAGTAAAACTGTCTGGTCAGCCGAATTTATTGATTATTTTATCTCTCCGGATTTGAATTTCTGTCTAGTCTGAGATTTCCAATGTCTTTCTTAATCCTCGTTCCATCTCAACTTGCAATTTCGAAATGCTCCGAAAAGGAATGACTTTTGGGAAAACTTATTGAGCTATGAAAGGAAACATCGATGAATAACTAAGGGAAAATGCGGTGCATAAACTAAATTATGCTGTGTATAATAAAATATTTTAGTGTTAACAAGAATAAAAAGGAATTGTGAGATGAAATGATGTATAAATGTAAAAGATATATAAATGAGAAACAATTAAAAAGCGCTTCATT